>RJWJ010023712.1:0-25716 GCA_004363605.1 Indri indri | reverse complement strand
AAACTTATTGGCATAAAGTTTATAATATTCCATTGTTAATCGATTTAATATCTGTAGAATTTGTTTTTTTATTTTTTGTTTTTTTTTTTTAAAGACAGAGTCTCTATTGCCCATGCTAGAGTGCTGTGGCGTCAGCCTAGCTCACAGCAAACTCAAACTCCTGGGCTCAAGCCATCCTCCTGCCTCAGCCTCCCAAGTAGCTGGGACTGCAGGTGTACACTACCATGCCTGGCTAATTTTTTTTATTTTTAGTAGAGACAGGGGCCTCCCTCTTGCTCATCCTGAAACTCTTGATGTCAAATGATCCTCCCCACCTTGGCCTCCCAGAGTGCTAAGATTACAGGGTAAGCCACCATGCCCGGCCTAGAATTTCTAATGATGTCGCCTGTTGCTAATTTGTGTCTTCTCTCTTTTTTCCCTAAAGGTTTAACTTTATTGATTGATTAATTGATTGACAGGGTCTCACTCTGTCACCCGGGCTAGAATGCCATGGCATCATCACAGCTCACTGCAACCTCAAACTCCTGGGCTCAAGTGATCCTCCTGCCACAGCCTCCTGAGTCGCTGGGACTATAGGAGCATGCCAGGACACCCAACTAATTTTTCTGTTTTTGGTAGAGACAGGGTTTCTCTCTTACTCAGGTTGGTCTTGAACTCCTGACCTCAAGCAGTCCTCCCACCTGGGCCTCCCAGAGTGCTGGGATTGTAGGCATCAGCCACAGTACCCTGCCCACTCTGAGTTTTATTATCTCTTTTGTTCTAATTACTTTGATTTTATGTCCTCTTCTTTTTTCTAGTTTCTTAAGTTGGAAGTTTAATTTTTGCCTAGTTTTTTAAGCTGAGATAATTAATTCGAGATTTTTTTTTCTTTTCTAATACAGCGTTTAGTTCAATGCATCTTCCTAAGTGCTACTTAGTGGCATCCCACAAATTTTCATTATGTTGCTTTTTCATTTTCATTCAGTTCAGGCTACTTAATAATATTTCTTTTGATTTTTTTTCTTTGATTCATGGTTTAAAAGTTTGTTATTTCGTTTTCAGTTATTTAGGAGAATTTCCAGCTATTTTTCTGTTATTGATTTATAATATCATTGTGGTCAGAAAACAAATTTTGTATGGTTTAAATTATTTTAAACGTATTATTATTAAGCCAGGGTTGTTCTATGACCCAAATATGATATATCTTAGTAAATATTTCATGTTCACTTAAAAAGAATATATATTCTGCTGTTGTTCATGGAGTGTTCTATAAATATTAAGTCATTTTGGTTGATAGTGTCATTAAAGTATTCTATAGTTATAATTATTTTCATTCTACTTGTTCCGTCAGTTACTGAGAGAAGGGTATTAAAGTCTGTGACTGTAATTGTGGTTTTTCTGTTTCACCTTACAGTTATATCAGTTTTTCCTTCATGTATTTTGAAGCTCTGTTATTAGGCACATTAACCTTTAGGGTCATTATATTATCTTGATGATTTGACCCCTTTATCATTATTAACTGACCTTTTTTTATCCCTGATAATATTCTTTATAGTTTTTCTCTGATATCTACTTTATCTGATATTAATATAGCCACTCCAACTTTATTCTCATTAAAATGATCATGATATTTCTTTTTCATTCTTTTACTTTCTTTATATTTAAAGTGGTTTCTTGTATGTGGCATTTAGTTGGATCTTGTTCTTTTATCCAATCTGACAATTTCTGCTTTTTAATTTGTATATTTAGATCATTTACATTTTATGTGTTTATTCATATGGTTGGGTTTTTGTGGGGTTTTTTTTGTTTTGTTTTGTTTTGAGACAAGGTCTCGCCCTGTTGCCCAGGCTGGAGTTCCTTGACATGATCATAGCTCACTGCAGCCTCAAATTTCTGGGCTCAAGTGATCCTCCCACCTCAGCTTCCGAAGTAACTGGGATTACAGGTGCAGAGCCATTACACCCAGCTATATGGTTGGGTTTAAATCTACCATCTTGTTGTTTTCTTCTTGTCCTATTTGTTCTTTCTTCCCTTTTCTTTTTTACCTTCTTTTGGATGATTTTTCTTTTCTTTTTTTTGGCAGGGGGGGCGGACAGAGTCTGGCTCTGTTGCCCGGGCTAGAGTGCTATGGCGTCAGCCTAGCTCACAGCAACCCCAAACTCCTGGGCTCAAGGGATCCTCCTGCCTCAGCCTCCCAAGTAGCTGGGACTACAGGCATGCACCACCATGCCCGGCTAATTTTTCCTATATATATTTTTTGGTTGTCCAGATAATTTCTTCCTATTTTTAGTAGAGATGGGGTCTCACTCTTACTCAGGCTGGTCTCAAACTCCTGACCTTGAGCGATCCTCCCGCCTCGGCCTCCCAGAGTGCTAGGTGGATGATTTTTCATAATGCCATTTTATCTCCTTTTTTTTAACTTATCAGCCATAACTAATTGATATGTTTTTAAATGGTTGCTCTTGAGTTTATAATATACATCTTTAACTTATCACAGTTGACTGTCAAGTGATGGTATTTCTTTACTTATGGTGGTAGAACCTTACAAAAGTGTATTTCTATTTCTCCCCTCCCAGCTGTTGTTATCATTGTCATACATTTTACTTCCATATATATTATAAATCCCACAATATGTTATCATTTTTGCTTTAAATAGTCAATTATATTTTAAAGAGATTGAAATTTTTTAAAGCCTTATATTTACTCATGTAGTTAACATCTTCAGTGCTTTTCATTTCTTTGTGTCAATCCAAATTTTCATGTGGTATTATTTTCCTTCTTCCTAAAAGATTTCTTTTAACCTTGCTACTAGTGATGAATTCTTTCAGCTTGTGTGTGTCTGAAAGATATGTTCACTGGATATAGAATTCTAGATTGACAATTTGTTTTCTTTCAGTACTTTAACAATGTTGCTTCATTGTTTTCTTACTTCCATTGCTTCCAAAAAGAAAGCTGCTCTCATCTTTATATTTGTTCCTAAAGTCATAATTAGGTTATGATGTGCTTTCATGTCCTTTTTCATGTTTCTTCTGCTTGGGGTTCATTGAGCTTCTTGGATTTGTGAGATTGTTGTTTTCATAAAATTTGAAACAATTTTGGTCATTATTTCTTCAATTTTTTTTCTGTCTTTCCTTTTCTCCTCTCCTGCAGGGACCCCAGTTGCATAATAGGATGCTCTAAGTTGTCCCAGAGCTCAGCATCAGCTCAGTTCTTTTTTTTTCCCCAGCTTTTGCTTCTCTTTGCATTTCGTCTTGGATAATTTCAGTTGGCATGCGTTCAAGTTTATGTTTTCTATGTTTCTACCTAATATGTTCAAATGTTTCTTCTAGCTCCTTAACCATATGGAATATAGTTATGGAAACTGTTTTTCTATCCCTTTCTATTGTATTATCTGTGTTCTGGGTTGGTTTCAGCTGACTGATTTTTTTTTGTATTTCCCTGCTTTTTTTGCCTTTTTTTTTTGTTTTTTTTGCATGGTTATTTTTGGTTGGGTGCCAGACATTGTGAAATTTATTTTGTTGGATGCTAGATATTTTTGTATCTCTATAAATATTCTTGAGCCTTCTTCTTGAATGTAGTTAAGTTATTAGAAACAGTTTGATCCTTTCAGGTGTTAACTTTTAAGTTTTGTTAGGCAGGACCAGAGTAACATTTAGTCTAAGGCTAATTTTCTCCACTATTACAGCAAAACCCTTCTGAGTACTCTACTGATGCCCTGTGAATTTTTAGTTTTTCCACTCTGACTGGTAGAACAGGAACTGTTCCCAACCTATGAGCTCTAGGGATTGTTTCTTCTGCTCCTTCTGAGTGAGTCTGTACTCAGACTTTGGTAGTTTCTTTGCACCTATGCATTGGTAATACTCAGCTGAAGACTTTTAGGAGATCCTGTGTATATCTCCAGAGCTCCCCGTGCAGCTTTCTCTTCTTGTGTACTCTGCCCCATGAACTCTAGCCCCTAATTCTAATCCCTTTGCCCTCTCTAGACACCTAAGTCCATTTCCTCAACTCAAGGATACTGTCAGTCTCCTCTACAACCTGGCATTTTCTCCAGGCAGTAACTGGAACAATTATGAAACTCATCTCATTTATTTCCCATTTCTCAGGGATCATTGTCTTTTGTTGCCTGATTTCAAATGTCTTATAATCCTTGTCTCATAGATTTTGTCCAGTTTTTTAGTTCTTTCAGTCGAGAGAGAAAATCTAATCCCTTTTGCTCCATCTTGGCTGGAGTCCTCATGATTTCATTTTTTGATTATGTTGTAACAACTTTTTTTTTTTTTTTTTTTGAGACAGAGTCTCACTCTGTTGCCTGGGCTAGAGTGCCATGGCGTCATCATAGCTCACAGCAACTTCAAACTCCTGGGCTCAAGCGATCCTCCTGCCTCAGCCTCCCGAGTAGCTGGGACTACAGGCATGTGCCACCATGCCCGGCTAATTTTTTTTTCTATATATTTTTAGTTGTCCGATTAATTTCTTTCTATTTTTAGTAGAGACGGGGTCTCGCTCTTGCTCAGGCTGGTCTCGAACTCCTGAGCTCAAACAATCCACCCGCCTCGGCCTCCCAGAGTGCTAGGATTACAGGCGTGAGCCACCGCGCCCGGCCTGTAACAAGTTTTTAAAAAGTAAAAAATTTAAAATTTCCGCCCTATAAATTTTATGGTACCTTTGCATTGCTGCTACCCTAAGTGCTTGTTTAGTATGTCTATTGGGAATAAGAAATCAGCCATGGGAATAAGAAATCAAAGAATAAGAAATCAAAAATGATAACCAGTGTTTTGTACCTGGTTGACCAGAAAAAATGATAAAGTTGTCATAAAAGAGGATTGGTTTTAGAGAGAAGGAGAGAATGAGTTTAGCTGAGGTCAGATTAATGTTGAGATAACTGGCAGACTGTCCACATGAAAGAGACAAAAGCTCCAGAGAAGTAATATGGGAATTCATCTTTATAGGTACTGATAGGTAAATGAGTTTTGGTAGACAGAGAAAGAAAAAAGTTTTATAAGATAAAAATAGAATGAAGAATATGGAAAGGAAGTTGAAATGGTCATCAGTACCACTAGGCTTCGCTGTAATTGAACTCTGAATTTGACACTGTTTCTTCCCTACTAACACCAAAAGAAAAATATGTTGTGTTCTGAATTTTTCATTATTTGATTACTAATGCTACAAATAATATTTGTATAGAAACTTTTCCCTAAAATTAAACATGAATAGGGTAGATATGATGAACGCTTACGTAAGAGATACTGGTGAATATACTAAATACTGTCTTCAAAATAGAATTGTAAACAGCCAATTTTCTCAGCATCTAAGAAATCAGAGGATATGTAATAATTCATATCTCAGTGAAGTTATTTCTTTTGAAGGAAAACTGAGAGAGTAAGATCTGTCTCCTGATACTTTAAATGTAATAAAGACATTAGATTTGGAAAATCTAGATTAAGTGTTTCTCGCTGGATTCTGTTTGAATTGTTTGTTATCTTGAATCCTATATTAACCATAGAGCTATATTAGGCAATTTTTGATAAAGTATGTATTAGTAAACTTGTTTTGAATTTCTGCTGTGTGCAGAACAGCATACTGATTGCTCCTGGAGCATTCAAAACTCAGCTACATTACAAAATACAGACCTGCCCTCAAGGATCTGATGATATGTACAGAGGAAAAACATGTACAAGAAACCACTAGAAAGCATAAGATCACTGTAAAATTACATGGTACGTGCTATATATAAAAGTGCAGTGTTAAGAATTTACAGGCTGGGCAAGGTCGTTCACACCTTTAATCCAAGTGCTTTGGGAAGCTGAGGTGGGAGGATCACTTGAGACCAGGAGTTTGAGACCAGCCTGGGGAACATAGCAGACCCTCTCTCTACAAACAATTTTAAAATTAGCCAGTGTGGTGATATGTATCTGTAGTCCAGCTACTCAGGAGGCTGACACAGGAGGACCCCTTGAGCCTAGAAGTTTGAGGTTGCAGTGAGCTAGGATGATTCTACTCCACTCAAAAAAAAAAAACAAAGAGAATTCACAGTGTTTCAGAGGGAGCTTCTTGGAGGAGATAACTTTTAAGGTGGGTCTTAGAAGGTACAGTAGAAACGAATAGAGAGAAACTGTTGCAGTTTCTTGGGATCAGGAAACTGGCATTGAGGATTGGCTGGGAAGTATTTTGTTCATTCATTCATTTAACATGTCTTTGAGCATCTGCCATGTGGCAGGCATTGAACAAGACATCTTTGCCCTGGTGGAGCTTACATCTTGGTGGCAAGGCCACCTGTAAATAAGTAATCACATAAATAAAACAACAAGAGAAATAACCGAAAGTGATAATGGTGCAGCAAAAAACTAAATAGGGAGAAATGATAGTGAAGGATTGAAGAGGTTATTTTAGATCGGATGTTCATGGGAGGCCTCTCGGAGGATAATGCTTAAGCTGAGATCTGAATGATAAAAAAGCAGCCAACTGCGCTGGGGGGCTGGGAGGGAGTGTTCCAGCAAGAGGAAGCAACTCAGGCAAAGGCCTGAGGGAGGAACTGCCTTAATGTTTCTGAGGAATAGAATGAAGGCCTGCCCAGGTGGAACATGGTGGATAAACAGAAGAGTGGAGGCCGCGCGCGGTGGCTCACGCCTGTAATCCTAGCACTCTGGGAGGCCGAGGTGGGCGGATCGTTCTGAGCTCAGGAGTTCGAGACCAGCCTGAGCAAGAGCGAGACCCCATCTCTACCAAAAATAGAAAGAAAATTAATTGGACAGCTTAAAATATATATATAGAAAAAATCAGCCGGGCATGGTGGTGTATTCCTGTAGTCCCAGATACTCGGGAGGCTGAGACAGTAGGATTGCTCGAGCCCAGGAGTTTGAGGTTGCTGTGAGCTAGGCTGACACCACGGCACTCGCCCCAGGCAAGAGAGTGAGACTCTGTCTCAAAAAAAAAAAAAAAAAAAAAACAGAAGAGTGGGTGGAGGCAGACAGGTGTTACAAAAACACATGGGATGCATACATGAAGGTGCTTTGGACACAGGTTTAACTAAACCTATACAAGGAAACCTATAATTTTGTTTTGGCGTTACCCATCGTTAGATTAAGTTTAGCCCAAAGTTGCTTCCTTACGTATATTAAGTTCGGCCTAAAGGCTTCTCCATACCTTTAGGTTTCTCCGTTACACTGGATGTGTAAACAAGCTGTAGCCTATTCTTATCCGAGTAACTGACTTTCGGCCAAAGACGGCAGCTGTTCAAAATGTGTTCAAGTAAGGCAAACGTGGTGCTATAAACCAGTCCAGCTGTTTCTGTACCTCACTTCCATTTTCTGTCTGTAAATCCTCTCTGACCACATGACTCTATTTTGAACCTACTTTGGTTGTGCGAGGGAAGCTGCCCAATTTGTGAATTGTTCTTTGCTCAATTAAACTCTGTTAAATCTAATTTGTCTAAATTTTTTCTTTTAACACTAGTTATTACTCTAGGACAGCTCATTCAGCAAATGCTATTGAGTACCGATTAAGTGCTAGCTGCTTTGCTAGACAAATCAGATACACGTGTATTGAGAGCTGAGATGGAGACAAAGGCATAGTCAGAGCTGGAGCTGGGGCTTTGCTAAGGAAGTGATATAATTTTTAAATGGATAAATAAGTCAGTGGGTAGATTTTGAAGATTTGTATTGGGGAGTTTGGACTTAAAATAGTAAGCAGTAGGAAATCACCATAGTATCTTATACATTGAGAAGATCTTCGATAAGGATTATTGTAGAAGCTGTGAGTGGGATAAATTGGAAGCCAAAGAAATTAAGAAGCAGAGAGACCAGCTGGAAGAGCATTAAAATAAAACAGGTGTGAAGCAACAGACGAGACTGCTGGCAGTGGAAACAAGTGTAAGGCAAGGGCCCAGGAGTTCAGCAGGTATCCTACTTCTCAACTTAAGTGATTTACAATTTATGTCTCCGGTTTTATTACTCTCTTACTGCATATGTTGTGGAATTAAGTCAACGTTCACCATCTTTTAACCTGTTCTTTACATATCACAGTCTTATTTTGGTGCTAAGTACCCTCTAAATAGCATTTTCCCATAAAATGTATTGTGCTGCACAAAAATACAGCTAAAAAAAGGAATAGATAATAATTAGAAATATAGGGTATTTGTACAGGTTCATTTCATTCTCTTTACAGAATATAGTATTTCTAGTCCTTCATGAGAGTCCCCAAGCTAGAACCACCCAGCTGAGCCATCTGTGAATTCCTGAACCACAGAAATTGCGAGATAATAAATGCTTATTGTTGCTTCAAGTCACTAAGTGTGGGATAATTTGTTATGCAGCAATAATAACTAATGTACACATCCATATCCTTTGCCATGTAACTGTAATGCCTTCCCACTATGGGCAGGGTATGCCGACCTGTCCTTTAACTCTGCGCTCAGCCATTCAACTTGCTTTGGCCAGTAAGGCTCTATTGGCTCTTTTTGACTGGAGTCAAATAAAGGAATCAGAGCTCTGCGGGGACCTAGGTCTAGGCCACACCTGATATTAGGGATAGTTTGAGGAGTTTAACTGGAGGCTTCTAGCCTGATGACCCAAGCCCTACCTTCCAGAGCTAGGAGCTATGAAGTAAATGGAATGCCAATGCTCCCTAGGCTGGAAAGAGCAAAGGTTTGGTACTTGGAGTTTCAGGAGCCATGTCAGGGCTGTTTATGAAGCACCTACAATATTTTTTTTTTTAAGTTTTGTAATTTGTTAATCCTCTTGTGAAAAATCTACATGATTACCACAGATAAAATCATTGCAAAATCTTTACTCCTTCTTTTTGCCAGGACCAACAATATTGGCCTTTGCAGTCCCCCTGACTGTCTTCATTCTCTTCTTAACATTCCTTTCATTGTTTTCTTGGGGTCTTTTTCTTCTCATCGAGGCCATGTCTTCCAAGTCTGTGTTTGGATTCAGTTTTCTTTAAGTAATCCAAGGAATCGTAAATCACACTGAAACCAGTTGTCTTGCCACCACCAATGTGGATTAAATCCAAATAAAAAGATAACATCCAGTGAGATGTTGTGTATTTTGGTGAGTTTTTCCCAAATTTCTGTCTTACAACTGTCACCATCCAAGGATGAAGGATATCAGTGGCCATTTATTTCCATCAAAGTGGTCAGTTGGTCATGAACTTCCTGGTCCAGATAGTTACCATGTCGTTCATGATGGCAGTCAATCCTCCAGTAGCCAGAGAGGACTACAGCGTTATATATGTAGATATTATTGTACATGTGTGCAAACAGAAGCACAGAATTATGGTGATGGAATATCCAGGGCTTTGCAGACTGTTCTCATAAAAATGGATGAAGATAAGCAGAGGAGGTTGACTAGGGAGAGGGAATCAGGGAGTTTGAGTTCAAAGAAACTAATTAACCCTACCAAAGTAGCAGGGAGTTCATATGGAAAGTTTCATTTTATAGATGAGAAATAAGTGAAATTTATTTCTTTTCCTTGAAGTTAAAAATATCCCAAGTATATATACATGTAAAAGCTGGTTTAAAAAAAAAAACAAACATGCATTTTAAGAGTTTTAAAAGTGAAACAACGAATGCTGTATAAAAGCATTAAGATACTCTGGGGTGTATTTCATTGGTCCATTTACTCACAACCTGTCCCTCACATTGTACCCAAGGTATGTATTAATGAGCTAATAAAACATGCCATGTCATGTTTTATTGTTTGCTGGGCATCTGTTCAACCTCACGTCATTCACAAACCCAAGACTTTGAAGATGCTGATGGTGGTGATAATAAATACCTATAATTTTACTAGCATCCTTTTTTCATAAAGTAGACATAGTCATAAATCATTTGTTGAAAATAAAAATGTTGAATTTATTCTAATTTAAAGACTATTGAGAGTAGCTTAAAATGGTTGTTTTAATTATGAAATGTATCAAGCATACAAAAGTATATATGGTAGATATGTACAGTGTAAAGGATAAAAATAAAATAAAATACCTAGGTACCCACAACTACATCTAAGAAATAGTATTGGCCAGTACTCACAGGTGGCTCTAACTGGTGGCTCACGCCTGTAATCCTAGCACTCTGGGAGGCCGACGTGTGAGGATCACTTGAGATCAGGAGTTCGAGACCAGCCTGAGAAAGAGCAAGACCCCGTCTCTACTAAAAATAGAAAAAATTAACCAGACATGGTGGCACATACCTGTAGTCCCAGCTACTTGGGAGGCCGAATCAGGAGGATTGCTTGAGCCTGGGACTTTGAGGTTGTAGTGAGCTATGATGACGCCCAGGGTGACAGAGTGAGACCCTGTCTCAAAAAAAAAAAAAAAAAAAAAAGTACTGTATTTTTTTAATCCACAAAATGTTTTTATTTAAAGGAGGTTCAAAAACAGCAAATGTATTGTGAAGTAAACATATTAGAAATCAAATCAAATATAGGAGTATTAGATTAAATATGCAAAGGTGATGAAGTGAAGGTTGATACAGATATTGAGAAGGCAGAAAAACCATTGGTGACTGAGAGAGCTTAGTGTATGTATAATGGCCCTTTTGATTAAGTAGACCCTCAAATTTAGAGTGGGTCTGACTGGTGAATGTTTTTATTTATTAAATGTTTAAATTGAATTTGTACACCATTTGGAGGTCACTCACTGACAACTATCACAGCAAAACATCTTAAAAGGCAGTTTATTTGCCTGAGAGATGAAACATCATTATTAGGCATGTAAATTGTTTAATAGAATACCATTCTGACCAAAGGACAAGAATAAAACGTTCAGAAAATGAAACCCAAGCCTTCAATTACCATCTGTCTATATGCCAGTGCGTCTGAATTTTTATTTCCACCCTGGTCACTCCTGAGCTCTAGAGGTAAGTATTTATTTAGCTGCTAACTCAATATTTCCACTTGGAGGTCTGAAGCCATCTCAAACTCGGGACATCTAAGACCAGAGGTATGATCTTTCCTTCCAAAACCATCCCATTGTTCTGTATCTTCACAAAAAGCATCACCATTCATCCAGATTTTCAAGTAAAAACTATGAGTCATCCTTAATACTTCTGCTCCTCACCAGGGTCACACTGGTGGCTGCCTTCCTTCATCTCCCGTATCACTGCCTTAGCCCGAAAGTAGACTGTGGTGGTTAAAAAGCAAAAAGGTCAGAAATTCTTTGACAGCCCCGCCCGCAGCCTCCCATCCAGTGGGAGGGATCTGTGTCTCTTTCCCGTGAACATTAGTGAGCTTGCGAGCACCTCAGCCAATAGACTCTCTTCCTGGCTTGCAGATAGCTGCCTCTCACTGTGTCCCCACGTGCCAGAGAAAGAGACTATGAGCGAGCTCTTTGGTGCCTAAAAATAATTAAGGACACTAGATAAGCATACTGTTCCTATTGTATCAGGGCCCCACCCTTATGATCTCATCTAACCTTAATTAATTCCTTGCCCCAAATAAAGCCACACTGGGGATTAGGGCTTTAACATATGAATTTTGGAAGGACATACACAGTCATCCATGACAGCCATCAAGAGCAATACTCGTTTATGCCCTCATTCTCCTCCGCCATCAGTGGCACAGGCTGCAGCCTGGCTTTACCCCATGCCTGCTCACCCTGGTGGTAGAACCTGGCTGCCCTTTCACATGGTCCAAGACACCATCGTCTCTTTCCTGAGCTACTCCAAGTAACCTCCTTCACCTCCCTACGTACAATCCTCCCATCCCCTAGCCTGTTCCCCACACTGCCAGCAATCTCAAAATGCTAATCTGATGATGCTGTGTCTCCATTTCTACCCCTGGTGACATCTCATTACTCTTAGAAAAAAGACCAAAACTCTGAAAGTGATCCGAAAGACCCTACATAGTCTGACCTCAATTTGTCCCTCCAGCCTCACCGTGTACAATTCTCACCCTCACTGTCTGCATATCAGCCCCAATAGCCTTCTCTCTTTCCTTGGACATGCCATTCTCCTTCACATATGCAGACCTTGCAGCCTGGAACAACTTCTTCATCTTTTTTACTGCTTACCCATTATTCATCCTTCCTATGTCAGCTCAAGTGTCACTTCCTCAGGGAAGCCATCCCCCAAAACCCCGTTCTCAGTCAGGTTCTTTTATTCCATGTTTTCATAGAAGTGTGTTCGTTTTCCCCACTGGAAGTATCTCAGTTTGTAACTATTTATTTGTGTTGTTGTCTGATTGTTTGGCTTCCCCACCAGACTATAAGAACTATGAGAGCAAGGATTCTGATTTTGGTCATTGGCACAAGCACCTAGAGCAATGCCTTATACGTAGAAGATACTCAGTGTATCTTTAACGAATGAACAAATGGAGGAAATACAAATAACTAATCAATGAAACGTTATCCTGAGTTTAGATGAAATGTTACTTTTTACTTGTTAACCTCACAAGTAAAATAATAATTCTACTCAATGGCAAGACAGTCTCAAACCAGGCTGGTTAGTGTGCACATCAGAAGAACCTTTCTAGGAAACAATTTGGCAAAATGTTTTAAGAGACTTTAAAATATTCAGATTTGTGGACCCAAAAATTCCAATCATAGACTTCATCTGTGGTAGCCAGCCTCCAAGATCACCCCCAAGGAACCCTATCTCCTAGTATTCCTTGTGTAATCCCTTCCTACATTGTACTAGGGTTGATCTGTCTGGCCAATAGTATACAGCAGAAGTGATGGCATGTCACTTCCAAGATTAGGTTGTAAAAGATTGTGAAGCTTCCTTCTTGGATGTGTTCTTACCCTTAGATCACTTGCTCTGGAGGAAGCCAGCTGCTATGTCATGTGAGCAGCGCTGTGGAGTGGCTGGTGTGGCAAGGACCTAAAGCCTACTGCCAACAACCTCCTGAGTGAGCTCGGGGGCAGATTCTCCAGCCCCTTTGTAGGACTACAGCCCCAGCTCATAGCTTGACTATAACCTTGAGCCAGAAGCAACCAGCTGAGCCATTCCTGGATTCCTGATCCTCAGAAACTGTGAAATAATAGATGTTTGTTGTTTTAAGATGCTAAGTCTTGGGGTAATTTGTGTTGCAGCAGTAGATAACAAATAGACTGCTCATGTTGGTATATCTGGACTTCCTATAGTGTAACTATTTTTCATCTAAAGGAGTGAATTCATTCAAATGCTTTCAGCGGCCAAAAATGGAAAACCCAATTAAATAGACATGAAGGTAAGGAAATACATTTCACTCTGACTGAACATGCAGAGGTAGGCAAGCATCAGGGATAGTTACCATGGATGATACTGAGGTTCTCTCTGTCTCTCTGCTCTGCATTCTTACTGTTGTATTTATTATCAGGCTGGTAGCAGTTTGGCTACAGTAGCCCTCAGTGTATCTCAACAAAACAGAGCAACATCCAGAGGAAACAACTCCCTCTTCTACCTGAGTCTCTTTCCTAGGAGCTCACTGGTAGATTTCCTTATATCTCATAGGCTACAATCGGACTATACACCCATTCCTAAATTCATCATTGGCAGGAGCAGTGAATACCTGAACATAATTAGGGTTTTGTTAGTAAGGCAGGAGGGCAGAGAAATGGGTCCTGGGTGAGTAACTGCCCCGTCCACAATAAGGAACTATCTTGTTTCACTTTTTTTTTTTTCTTAAGAGATGGGGTCTCACTATATTGCCCAGGCTGGGCTCGAGCAATTCTCCTACCTTGGCTTCCTGAGTAGCTGAGACTACAGGCATAAGCCGCTATGCCTGGCTAATTGTTTAAAATTATGTTTTAGTTGTTTCCCTTTTTGAGCAGCTTATATTGTTCTTGCTTCTCAATCCCCACTAGCTACCACTTTGCCTCATCCCTGGTCACCTAGAATATGGCAGTCAACCCATCTAAATTGCACAGGTAATCACGTCCTTTCCTGCTGAAGACAGTTTCCTAGCAATTAAAAGGTAAAGTGCAAAGCTCCGGGCCTCTTACCCACCTGGCTAATTTTGTCTTTCTTCACCTACTTCTCCCACTGTATGTTTAAACAATATAGAATATTGAATATATAGTACCCTGTATGGATACCCCAAAGTCATCCCCTACCTTATCCTCCTGGCTAGTTCCAGTTGATTAATCAGAGCCTGCCTTGATAGAACTCTTCACTGCCTTCTGTAAGCATAGCTCTCTTTTCACATACTCACCTGCTTTATAATTATTTACTGTTTCTCCCCTGCTGAACTTCTCCTAAAGGTCAAGGAGTAAGGCCTAACACCCACAGTGCCTGACATATAGTAAGCACACAAAAAAGTCAGTTGAACTCCATCAACTGCACATTTATAGTATGCCAAGCACCAGCCTACTGTGCATTTTAAAGCAGGCCAAGTTTTTCTTTGGTGCTATCCAGTTTGTTCATCTCAAAGAATTTATTTTCTTCTGCCCTTACTATGCAATCCATCCGAAAACTATCTGCTGCCCTCTAGCTGTTCAAAGCTTCCCCCATCCCAGGCATACCACTGTGGTGGTATGAAGGATTCCTGCTGTTTTATTTCTCCATCCTGACCCCTTTTCTGCATGGTTGTTCTCATACATCTTAGCCAAAACTGACTAATGGGGAGGGCAGGAAGGGGCTGCCCAGGCCTAACCCAAAGAATTCCTAGATTTTTATTTTTTATTTTTATTTATTAGAGACTGGTCTCACTCCATCCCCCAGGCTGGAGTGCAGTGGAGCAATCATAGCTCCCTGCAGCCTTGAACTCCTAGGCTCAAGGGATCCTCCCACTTCAGCCTCCCAAGTAGCTGGGACTACAGGCACATGCCACCACACCCGGCTAATTATTATTATTATTATTATTATTTTTGTAGATATGGGAGTCTCACTATATTGCCCAGGCTAAATTCCTAGATTTTTAAATTCTTTGGCAACCCTTCTCTCTAATTTGTGAGTAGAGTTTTAACAGTTCTATGTATTGTACAGAAGCATTTTTTAAAACATCCTTTAGTAATACACATTCATCAAATCTTATCAGTTTCTCTTCTGTGCTTTACAAGAATATAAAGCTTCCAGATACAACACCTGCTTTACTATCTCCCATGTGACTGCATTATAAATCAAAGAAAATTACTTCATCCTATTAGATGATGTTGTTAAAATGTTATACTTTTTCCTCTGCTGCAGGATTCCTGAAAAAATACTTATGATATGTCCTGTTTCTATTCTTGGTACTTACATGCTCTAGACCCTCAGATCTCTTCAATGGGTATTATTAAAAGCCTTAATTTATAAGCTTAAATGCTTTTTTTGGTACATAGATGAAATATGTCATTCACTCTTAAACACAACCTACTTATAAATCATAAAAGATGTTAAGTATTGCATGTGTTTCTATTTTGTGTTGAGCAAAGTGGAATCCAATGCTATACATCTGAGACTCATCTCTGCCACTTACTAGTGTCTGATCTTGGTCAAAATACTTTCTTGAAACCTTACCTATTAAATGGGAATAATGATACTTAATATTTTTGAGGGCTGATATATAGTAAAGAATGTGGAAGTTTCATCATGTACCTAGCTACCAGGAAATATTAGAGTTGATTTTTCTCCTTGCTTCCTTCTGATTCTCAATGTAGAGATTTACTGAAAATTTCCCATACTTGACTCTTTTTTTTTCTTAAATAAGGCTGGTAAACTGTTTTGGTTGTTTTGTTTAACTTCTCAAAGTAGTTGAAAAGGGCAATTGAAAGCAAACGTTTAGAATGGTGAAATGGGGCATTAGAGAAATCTGGTCTATCATCCAACACAAATTTAGGTTGCATTTATAAGGACAGTGGCCCAGAACATGAATCTGAAGTAGGAAGCATGAAAACATGAAACATTTACATCTTAAAAAGTGCTTTAAAAAAAGTACAGGTAGGCCTGTGCAGTGGCTCACACCTATGATCCTAGCACTTTGGGAGGCTGAGGCCAGGCCAAGGTGGGAGAACAGGCATACTTCAGCAAAAAGGTTGTGTGACAATGAGACCTACGTTTTTTAAAATTAATGTACTTTTGTCTGCCAGTCATTTGATAAAACATTGTCATATATTACCTTTCTGAAAAAAAGGAAATCCCATCAAAAATAAATGTTAGCCAGGTATGGTGTCCCACACCTGTAGGCCTAGCTACTCAGGAGGCTAAGGCGAAAGTATTACTTTGGAGCCCAGGAGTTCGAGGCTGTAGTGAGCTACGAGCACACCACTGTACCCCCAGCCTGGGTGATAGAGTAAGACTCTATCTCTAAAAAAAAAGTTAATGTTCACTGAATGTATCCTCCTTTTATGTTTAATAAATTATCAGTAAAAATTGTACATATGTAAGTTGTATCTAAATCTCATTTACTCTGACTGTATTCATTCATTCATTTCATACCGATTCTATATATCTGATATGTGAAGATACTGGTTTGGATGTGGTTATCATACTAGTTTCTTGGTATTTTACGATTTACGTTACCTTTTCCTTTGTAATAGAGCATGCTCTCTTAGTGTTAATACATACATGGCAAGCTGATGGAAATGAATGGAGGGATTTTGTTTCATTAGTAACCAAGTTTACAATAGGTAATAATGTTCAGGGAATAAAATTTCTGATTAATTTAGGAACAGAATTATTAACTTATGGTCCAATTAACTTATGGCAGTAGATTTCAGGGGACTATAAATTAATTGTTTCTTGGTTATCTGAATCTTCTAATTTTTTTCCAGTGATCGTGTATTACTTGCATAATTTGAAATGTAGAAATGATGTAAAATGTAGAAATGATGAATAATAAAAGGTCTTAATCACAATAAGAAATATATAATGAACAAAACTGTATCTTTGTTAATTGGAGATCCTGCAATTATTATTCTGAAATAGAACTATCTATACATTCATTCTATATTTAGATATCTATATTTATATATTTATATCTATATATATAGATGTATTTATATACATTTTGTCCCTGGACTATGTACTTCTTGAGGACAGCCTATTTATTAATCTTCATATCTATTAATATATTGCTTTGCAGAGCACCTGACCCATAATAGAACTTAATAAATGCTTGTTGTATGAATAAATGAGGATGGTATACAAAAAGTTGAGAGTCTTAAATTTTTTTAAATGTTAATTTAAGCATCTGAGACCAAGAAATGTAAAATATCATACTCATTAGCTTTTTTTCTTTTCTTAACATATCATAAAATTCACCCATTTTAAGCTTACAATACAATGATTTTTAGTAACTTTATTGAGTGATGCAACCATCACCATAAATCAGTTTTAGGACATTCTCACCCAAACCCCTGCTAAGGTCCCCCATACCCATTTACAGTTCCCACCCCCAGCCGCAGGCAATCACTAATCTACATTTCATATAAATGGAATCATACAAAATGTGTGGTCTCTTGTGTCTGGCTTCTTTCACTTAGCATAATGTTTTTGAGGTTCATCCATGGTATAGCACATGTCAGTTGTTCTTTCTTTCTGTTGCCGAATAGCATAGCATTGTATGGATATATCTACCAATAGGTTTTAAAATTAAAAACACACCCAACTACTTAATAAATACAATACACAACCACAATTCTATTTGTTTAGCAAACATTTGTTGAAACTTAAATATGGCCTAAGTGATTAAAAAATATAAAGGAAACTAAGACCAGGTCAGTGAAACAAATATATAACAATCATACAATTCATAGAAAATTAAGTGCTATATTGTAATATAAATAAGGGAGTGTTAGTCTAAAGAGAAAAATATCTGTGGGAGTATTTCCAAGGAAATGATATTTGGACTGGATATGTTCAATTTACTCGACAGGGAATGGGAGGAAACGATATTCCCTTTAAAGAGAATAGTATTTTAAAATTCACACAAGTGTGAAAGTACATATTTTATTCAAGAAGCACCAAATTTTCCTATGTAGCTGAAATGAGGGCCTCAAAGGGGATATTCTGTGTAGGAGATGGGGCTAGAAGTATTGCTTGCTTCCAAAAAAGAGAAGGCCTCAAATGCTGTGCTATAGAGTTTATCTTGATTCTCTGGGCAGTAGAGAGGCATTAAAGGAGAATTATTTCAATTCTTCATTATGACCAGTTAGGAAGGATAAAGGAAAATGGAAAAGAGGGAGAGAGATACCAAAAGAAAAATAAAGGACTCAACAAATATTTATTGCACACTTAACACACTGCATTAGGTGCTGATTCTTCAGCAAAGGACAAAACAAAGTCTTTGTTTTCGTGGAGCTTATATTCTAGTAAAGGAGACAAACAATAAGCCAAATAAACTATAAACAAACAAATATGAGGGGTCCTATAATATCAAGGAAAAAAAGTTCAAAGCAGGGTAAAGAGACAGGAAATGATGGGGGATGGAGGTGGACTATTAAAGATGAGTTGAATTTTGAGCAGAGAACCGAAAGCAATGAAGAATCTAACTGTGCAAACATCCAGGGAAAGTGTGTTACAGAATAGCAAGTACAGAAGCCTTAAGGAGGAGATGCCTGGGATGTCTGAAAAACAGCCAGAGGCCACTGTGGTTCTGGCTTATGTTTTTAAAGGATCACCCTGGCGGCTGGGTCAACGATAGACTGTAACCTTTGTCAAAGTCAAATGAAATATATGGAGACTAATCTCTAAATTTCATATTTTATTTGGGAAGAAAGAATTGTAATTTGGGGTATACAAGCAGACCAGGTGACTTTTGGGATATTCGAAGAACAAACAGAAGGTTGTAAATTTTATAAAAAAGAGAAGTGTTACATGTTACTCTTTGAGAAAGTTCACTGGCACTAGTAAGGTTCTGGGAAGCTGGCAAGTTTTGACTGGTGAGTGATGGTAAAATTAGTTGCAAGCAGGCAGCTTTAGCAGCCAGACTTGCAGAGAATTGTGCTTTTGGAGCAATTTTATGTGTCCCGGGTGCTTTTCCCCCCTGGCTTCTTGAGTCTGTTTTAGTTGGGTATGACAAGAATGATCTAATTCGTATGAGCAGCTTTCACACCTTGTACATATTTCATTTCAGGTGCGTGTAGGTTTATCAGTAGGATTAATTCCTGGATGTGGAAATGTTGGGTCACAGGGCAAGTACTTTGTAATTTCAATAGATGTGAAATTACAGCCAATTTCCACTTCCACCAGCCATATTTGAGAGGCCTATTTCTTCTCAGCCTTACCAACACCAAGAGGGACATTCTGGGTGTGGGAATTCTTTTTACTGATCAGAAGCCACTAAATCAAGATGTTGGCAGGGCTGCGTTCCTTCCGGAGGTTCTAGGGGAAAATTCATTTTCTTGCCTTTTCTAGTTTCCACCTTCATTCCTTGGATCGTGGCCCTGTCCTCCATCTTCAAGTCCAGCAGCATAGCATTTTCAGTCTCTCTCTCCTTCTGTCATTGTGTTCCCTTTTATGACTCTGACCCTGCCTCCCTCTCATGAGGACCCTTGTGATTACATTGGGCCCACCCAGTTAATCCAGGATAATCCCCCTGGGGATTTCAAGATCCTGAATTTAAAAACATCTGCAAAGTTCCTGTTGCCACCTAAGGTAAGGTAACATTCACGGGTTCTGGGGATTAGGTTGTGGACATCTTGCAGGGAGATTGGGCATTATTAGCCTACCACAGGGAGATTTGCCATTTGTCTATGATAGAAAATGCAAACTCTTTTTGTCACTGTCCTTTGTCTTCTAACATTGGTTAGAAGGTTTTTTGGTTGTTTGTTTTGCTGGGTTGTTTTTTTTTGTTTTTTTTTTTTGTTTTTTTTTTTTGCCATTTGGAGTTTATCCTGGTACATGATATGAAATGCAGATCAGACTTTATTTTTTCCAGATAGCTATTTAGTTACAGCAGCACCATTTACTGAAAAGTCTTAACTTTTTCCTAAAATGTAGTAAACTCCTATACATAGCTTGGTTGCTTTCTGGACTTTCTATTTTGTTCCATAGTCTGTCTGCATTAAAAGTACATATTTTTTAAATTACTGAGGCTTTATAGTATGTTATCCTATCTGGTAGGGCTAGACAAAATTTGTTCTCAGTATCCACCCCTTCCCCAGCACACAAATATGTATTGCTCTTCTTTTTCAAGATTTTGCTGGCTGTTCTTGTTTGTTTATTTTTTCCAAGTAAACTTTAGTTTGCTTGATTTCAGGGGGAAAAAGGTGGTGTTAGTTTTATTGGCATAACTTTATGAGGTTAGATCTTAGTATCTTTAATACGATAGGTCTTTATACTCATTTAAGTTACTTTTAGGCCAGGCGCGGTGGCTCACGCCTATAATCCTAGCACTCTGGGAGGCCAAGGCGGGCGGATTGTTTCAGCTCAGGAGTTCGAAACCAGCCTGAGCAAGAGCGAGACCCCGTCTCTACTAAAAATAGAAAGAAATTAATCAAACAACTAAAAATATATAGAAAAAATTAGCTGGGCATGGTGGCACATGCCTGTAGTCCCAGCTACTCGGGAGGCTGAGGCAGGAGGATCGCTTGAGCCCAGGAGTTTGAGGTTGCTGTGAGCTAGGATGACGCCACGGCACTCTAGCCCGGGCAACACAGTGAGATTCTGTCTCAAAAAAAAAAAAAAAAAAAAAGTTACTTTTGTTCCTTCAGTAGTATTTTTATCATTTTCTTCATATCAATTTTATACATTTCTAAGTTTATTCCTAGATTTTTAATTTTATTTTTTGTATACACAATAGAAGAAAATACCCTATTTATAACACTTTCTGATTAGTTTTATGTATGAAACTTATAGTTAGTACATTTATTATCTTAATTATAAATTATTAATTGTAGATTCTGCTACCTTACTGAATTATCTTCTTGTTTGTAGTACTGCTGACATTAGTGAGAAAAGCTGATGTTTTCTGATAAAGTATGTACTGACTTTTGGGCTGATACACACACACACACACACACACACACACACACACACACACACACCCCTATCATATTAAAGAAATATACATCAGCTCCTGTTTTATTCAGGGTTTTTTTTTCTCATCAAGAGTAAGAGTTGAGGCGGGGGGTGGGCAGTGTAGGAAAAAAGAATAGGAGTTGTCAAATGCCTCTGTAGTATATATGGAGAGATATAGTTTTGCTTAGGTTTATTAATATGGAATATTTAAAATACATTCTCAGTTTTCTGAAATTAAATGTTATAATTTATACCCTAAGGTTCTGTCAAGTAGGTCTTATGCCTGTTTCTCTCCTGTGTGGCTTTTGTGTCATTGCATGTTTGCAACTATTGCCATAAGTGGAACTTATGTTCAAAGGCTTAATAAAATTAAGATGATAATTTGATTTGATCAGTGGGCTGAAGATTCCCCTCAACATGGTGAAAGAGGTTGGGCTAAATCTGAGCTGACCTTTTAATGGTCCCTATTTAAGTTTTCTTAATATTTTTTATTTTGTCCTCCAGTAACGGTGAAAAGAGAAGGATTATGGGATGAGGGGCAAGAAGAAAGTGTTTGGATTAATTAATCCCTTCTGGATGGGTTCTAGTTAGTTTGACATTTCAAAGAAACACCATAAAATGAACATTGCTTTACGTTTGTTTCCTTATTCCTGTCCTTAGAGAGCCCACAGTCTAGCACCCAGCTGTTCAAGGTTGAGCACTTGAACTATGGCTAATGATGTGTTGTGAGTGTAAAATACAGATTGAGCTCATAAAAAAAGAATTTTAAATATCTCATTCATAATTTTTATATTGATTATATGTTGAAATGATAATATTTGGATATACTGGGATAGATAAAATGTCATTAAGATTAATTTCACCTCTTTTCACTTTTTTGATGTGACTACTAGAAAATTTTACATTGTAAATATGGCTTACATTATATTTCTACTGGACAGCACTGGTCTAGAGATAGTAGTTATGCATATACTTATAGATACTACAATGATTTTCATAATTTAAAAAGATGAAATTAAATAAGCTACAGTTACATCCTCTCTTATGACCTTGTTTCTTATGAGAATAAACTTTGGTGAAGACTGTAATAATCATTCTCCAGTGTAATGGGTTACCTCCTCTCTTGTTTTTCTTTTTAACTGTTTATAAGAACATGTCATTATGCCCTTGACATTTTCACATAAGTTAAACACAACAGGCTTCTTGTGTTTTGAAATACCAGCACTCAAGAACTGATGTGAATAAAGAAGGGAGTTAGTTAAGAGGTCTAAGTTTCTACTTTTTGCCTTCTCCTATAGAATATATTTTAATAGAAGTTCCCTGGCTTAGAATAAAATTTGCTTTAACCTTTCTTTAATCTCTTTGGGGTCTTGTAGTCAGAAAAAAATAATTTCTTTCACTTTCTCCCCATTGCCCTAAAAAAGCAGTCTCGGCCACCCCCATTCTTCTTAGGTAGAACTGAGGTTCAGCATCTTTTAGTTCTATCTTATTGCAGTAGCCTGAGTATTTTTTGAATAGTTCATTTCTTACTCTTTTATTCTTCAAAAACAAACAATTATATTACCCCTAAAGCCTTTTTTATTTTGTCTTTTGTTACATTTTTAGGAAAATTATATCACAGATGATATTGGAATATCGACTTGGAAGGAGCAGACTTTTCTCTCCCATGGTGCCTTACTAGCAAAGAGCTGCCAAGCTGCAATGGAATTAGCAAAGCATGATGCTGAGGTTCAGGATATGGCATTTCAGTATGGAAAGCACATGGCCATGAGTCATAAGGTATTTGCACACCCTTTATCTTTTTCCAGTACTTGAATAGCTAAAATGATACATGAGAAACCTTTTGCCATTTCATAAACTGCTTTTATATCTTAAAAAATGTTTATTGTGTGCTTAAAATCTATCAGTCATAGATGGCGATTGTTATATAACGTGAATAGTATGATTGGTAATACTATGGAGTAATTCTGACAGAAAGCTATGGCTTGCTTACACCGTATTTGTGGTTTGTCTTTTCTTACCACCTGAAAGGGTTCTTGAGGAAACTCTTGAGAATTATTGAATAATATATAATATTGCCATTAACAGAATGGAAGGATATTTGTTATTTTTGTTACAGTTCCCTTATACATCTTTATGTTAGACAAATTATGGAAAGTTAATGAAATTTAGAAATATACTGAGCAAAATTGACAGCTGTAATTCTAATAACCAATTCTTTTGAATGGATATACAAATTGATTATTACTATGAATGAAGTATAAAATGTCCAAAAATTAGCTGCCATATTGTTGCTTCTACATATATGTAATTTAAAAATGGAATTTAATATATATTTTAAATGTTACTTAAATAGCTCGTAAGAGGGGGCAAATATATATATATACACACACATATATGTATATAAAATATCTCCAGATGAGTTTTTTGCATGTTTTATTTTATCTTAGTTTATTAAGCAATTAAATTTATTAAATCTTTATCTAAATCCTCACCTTTAACTTAAAAAGTAAAATAAAGGCTGCTGCCAAATGAAAAAAAGAACGTATTAGGGAAAAATAATTCTAAAGAATTTTAAAGGTTGTTAATTATCCAAAATGTTCTTTTAATAAAGCATATCTAAAAACTACATTCCTTAAGCTTCATTTTTCATTGCATTAACTGATGCTTTCTGAATATGGCTATAATGTACTAATATGTATTTCACTAATTTAACTCTTTTAACTGCTCCTTCCAGATAAATTCTGACCTCCAGCCTTTTATTAAAGAAAAGACCAGTGACTCCATGACTTTTAATCTAAACTCAGCTCCAGTAGTCTTACATCAGGAGTTTCTTGGAAGAGATTTGTGGATTAAGCAGATCAGAGAGGTAAAATGACATGATCCCTATTTTAGGTACCATTAGTATTTCGTTGATTTTTTTTTCACCACCCCCCCTGATTTTTAGAACATAATTCATATTTCATGATGGTTTCATGCTATAGATCAGCCATATATGAGCATATTCATGTAACAGGTAAAATTCTTTCTTTATAATCCTCATTTTTAAGAGGTGAAATACTAGTTAAAAGTTAGAGACTGCAGTACTGTGTTTTCTTATTATTTGAGTTCTTAGCATACTGCAACACAAAACTAGTGCCTGTGGTGAATGCTAATTAACTCGGATGATTTTTTTTCCTAAAGGCTTTCAAAAATCGGGCTATGGTAATAGCACCACCCTATAACTGCCTGCAATTTCCCATCTGTGGACTCTAGCACAAGCTGCAGAATTCCAGGAGCTCCGTCTGTCAGCTCATAGGGTTATTTTAAAACAAACTTGGACCCTGAATACTTGCTCTGAGGCATTATCAAAGGAAAAAAAACATGGTGAAGTGGGAGGGGTACAGGGGCTTGAATTGGGTGAATTTCCCATTTCATTGGGGGTGGCAGATGAGAAGGAACTTTTTTGGTTTTCTTTCAATTCAGAGAAAACTCTGAATTAAAAGAAAAAGTTCTTGCCTTTTTAATCCAAAACCTCAGGGAATTTAGCTTCGTGGTTGTAATTGGCTGGGTTCATCTGAGACTCTGAACAAGGAAATCAGGCACAGCTAAGGGCAGGGGCAGCCGCTGTGCTTGAAGCAGAGAACCTGAGTGCTGTCTGCATGCGGAAACCATTACCCAGCGGGCGCTGTGGCGCGCACCTGTAGCCCCAGCGACTCCGGAGGCTGAGCTTAGGAGTTCAAGGCTGCAAGGAGCCACGGGACTCCCCTGTCCCAACCCTCTCGCCTTACTGATTCTCAAAATGCTGGCAGCAGCTTAAAGTCGCTCATATTCACCATTTAGAAAACTGGAGAAGTTCCTTTCTAAGAAAATGTCAAACCCTGGAGAAAAGATATGCCGATGTGGGTGTTCGGGGCCCCCTAGGTAAACATTCTATATCCTTGAGCAGTTCTACAGTGAGACCCACCAGCTGACAAGCCTCAGAGGATCCAAGTGCACAGGATATCCAACTGCCTCGCTCGGGGGCAGGATAGGTCAGGAGGACCACTGGGCATTTGAGAAAAGCCTCCACCATGAAGGAACAAGTCAAAAACAAACTGATGAAAAGGGAACTTAGAGGAAACAGAGATAATGCAAGGAAAAAAAGACATGTTCAGAAGCACTGTAATTAATATACTCGGGCCGGGTGCAGTGGCTCACGCCTGTAATCCTAGCACTCTGAGAGGCCAAGGCAGGAGGGTTGCTTGAAGCCAGGAGTTTGAGACCAGCCTGAGCAAGAGCGAGACACTGTCTTACAAAAAATAGAAAAAGTAGCTGAGTGTGGTGACATGGGCCTGTAGTCCCAGATACTCAGGAGGCTGAGGCAGAAGGATCGCTTGAACCCAGCAGTCTGAGGTTGCAGTGAGCTATGGTGACGCCATGCCATGTACTCTAGCCCTGGCAACAGAGCAAGACCCGGTCTCAAAAAAAAAAAAAAAAAAAAAAATTAATACTCAGCAGGATAAGATATTAAATCCATAATATAAGAAAGGTGATATATTATTAATAAAAAGGACAATTCAAGAATAAGAAATAAGAATTATAAGGCCAGGCGTGGTGGCTCACGCCTGTAATCCTAGCACTCTGGGAGGCTGAGGCAGGCGGATCATTTGAGCCCAGGAGTTGGAGACCAGCCTGAGCAAGAGCAAGACCCTGTCTCTACTAAAAATAGAAAGAAATTGGCCAAACAACTAAAAATAGAATAAATTAGCTGGGCAAGGTGGCACATGCCTGTAGTCCCAGCTACCTGGGAGGCTGAGGCAGGAGGATCGCTTGAGCCCAGGAGTTTGAGGTTGCTGTGAGCTAGGCTGACGCCACGGCACTCTAGCCCAGGCAAGAGAGGAGACTCTGTCTCAAAAAAAAAA
>RJWJ010023711.1:0-25552 GCA_004363605.1 Indri indri | reverse complement strand
GAAATAAAAATAAAAGTAAATCAAAGAATAAATACAGGAAATTTTACAGCCAAAAAAAAAAAAAAATGGGCAAAGGATCTGAATAGACATTTCTCAAAAGAAGACATGCAAATGGCCAATATATGAAAAAATGCTCAACATCATTAGTCATCAGAGAAATGCAAATCAAAACTACAATGAGATATCATCTTACCCCAGTTAAAATGGCTTTTATCAAAAAGGCAATAATGAATGCTGGTGAGTACGTGGAGAAAGGGGAACCCTCATGAACTGTTGGTGGGAATGTAAATTAGTGCAACCACTAGGGAGAATGGCATGGGGGTCCCTCAGAAAACTAAAAATAGAACTACCATATGACTCAGCAATCCCACTGCCAGGTATATATCCAAAGGAGAGGAATTCAGTATGTTGAAAATGTATATGCCCTCCCATGCTTATTGCAGCACAATTCACAATAGCCAAGATATGGAATCAACTTAAGTGTCCATCCACAGATGAATGGATAAAAAAATTGTGGTACATATACACAATGGAATATCATACAGTCACAAAAAAGAATTGAATCCTGCCATTTGAAACAACACAGATGGAACTGGAGAACATTATGTTAAGTGAAATGAGCCAAGCAAATCTCACATGTTCTTACTCATATGTGGGAGCTAAATATTAATAACTATTGATCTCATGGAGATGAGTAGAATGATGGGTACCAGAGTTTGGGAAGGATAGCGGGGAGGAGGGGATAAAAAGGGGGGTATTTAATGGTTGCAAATATATAGTTAGATAATTAGATAAAAGGAACAGTATTTTATAGCACAATAAAGTGACTATAGACTTTATAGCATACTTTATAACAGGTAAAAGAATGGAATTAGAATGTTCCTAACACAAAGAAATATTAAATACCTGAGGTGATGTATACCCCAATTACCCTGATTTGATTAATTCACACTATATGACTTTATCAAAATATCACATGTGCCCTATAAAGATATATGACTATTATGCACCCATAATATTAAAAATAAGAATAAATATATCAAAAAACTGAATTATCTGTTGATACTTATGCTTACAAAAAATAACAAAACTTTAAATTCCAACACATGCATAGCCAAAAAGTTTTGGTTTTTTCTTTCTGGTCAGTGTAGGTAGCCAAACAGACTTCTGTCAAAATGTACTGCAACATGCATGCAGGATCACAGCTACAAAAGTTAAACACCTGGGAAATTAACGTGCTGTGTTCATTTGGGTGCTATACCTCAAATAGATTTAGTCCCAGTGCACCTGTTGTTAGCAATAAGAGGATACTCTAGTTGCATATTAATAGTATGGGGAAAAGGCAAGGAAGATACTGGTATGTGTTCCCTAAAGTAAACTTAGTAAGTATAGGCATGATTTATTGTACAAGAGATAAATTAATAGATCATTACTCCATTTGCAAAAGGAATTGAGTGTTCTCTTAGAATATCCTTGACTAGCAAAAAGGCAATCTGTATTGCCTTTAAAATATGTTGTTTCAGCAAAACATTACAGGGATTTTCATCAAACTTAGGAAGAAGGACCAAAAAAAAGTCCTTAGCTTCTCTCATCTGAAAGCCCCAGACAACACAATAAGAAGAGGTACAAAATCGAGAAAGGAAAAATCAATGTATCATTATTTTAATATGATATGATTGTCTATGAGGGGCCAGATTACACATCTGATAAAAGGTCATATTAAGTATTTTAACATAAATATTAATTGTTTTCCTGCATATAAAAAATTAACTTTTTGGAGAAAGTAATTGGAAACTCACAATGTATATTGAAAAACTCACAATGCTAAATAATATAAAATACCTAGAAATAAACTTAATAATGTATGTGCAAATCCCAAATGAAGAAAACTGACAATAAGAGAAGTTCAAATTAATAAAAAGATGCATCGTTTCCATAAAGAAAGACACAATATTATAAAGATATCAATTCTTCCTTAATTTAGTTTACAAACTTGATTCTGTTCAAAACTGCAATGTGGTTTTTATAATAAAAAAAAATTTAATTCGTTCAAAAGAAAAATCTGGGGAAAATTATCAAGAATTTTTATGAAGAAGAATAATTAAAGAGATCTCACTGAATGTTATATAATAAAGCTATAATATTTCTAAAACAGTGGTAGTGGCATGAAAATAAAATAGCAGAAAAATTGAGCCTCAGAAAGCTAAGAAACATACCATCACACACACTATGAATTTAGTTATATAAAAGTATTTCAAATCAATGAAGAAAAATTCTCCCAATAAATGATACTCATAAAATTAGTTAACTATTTGTAGGCAAAGCTAGATCACTTCTCAAACCATATTCTAAAATAAATTCCAAGTTGACTTAAGAGTTAAATGTAAAAATTTAAATCATGAAAGAATTAGGTAAAATAAAGGATGAATCCAAAGGAACAATTAATAAATCCTCGTGATGTCTATATATCTTAAATGCATAGAGCTAAGCAAAAGAAGCCAGTCTGAGAAGCCTACATATTGCATTAGTCCCCTTATACGACATTCCGGAAAAGGTAAAACTGTAGAGATGGCAGTCTGTGGTTGTCAGGGATTCGGAGACAAGGGAGGGTTAAAAAGATGAAGCACAGGGGACATTGGGTTGTAAAATTATTCCATATAATACTCTAGGGGTGGATATATGACACTGCATTTGTTACAATCCATATAGCATCTTAATATTTGCAAATTAAAAATATCAACTAGGAGGGTGGGGGATACTAGAATGGAATAGAGGTGTGACAGAAGAATCTGGCTGTATTACTGATGTTTGATGTAACTTCAGTGTAGGGACAGGAAAACGAGGTACTGATCTAAGTAACTTTGGCAATGACTAGAACCATAAAACTAAAGACAAAAGGAACTATACATAGCACTGTACTCTGTTTGGAAAGTTGTTGTCCCCAGGGTTCTGGGTACCAACTCTGAAACCACTATACAGGTATGCTGGGATTGGAAAAATAAGCAAATGGATGGTAGCTGGTAGGAGCCAGGTTTCTCACTACAGGGGTGGGAATTTAGAGATAAGCAAGGGGCTAAGGCTAGAAGGAACCATGTGGTAGTAGATTAAAGTTAGAAACATCAGTTTGACCTCATGTTTAGCTTAATAAAGATATTAATGCATATATATGAATAATTATAGATACGTGTATATACACAGGTTACACATATATTTTCTTGCTCGTTCAGCTAAGAGGATCTAAAAAGAAAATGATTCCCCAGTAGCAACAAACACATCCAGCACTCAAATCTTGGTTTCTATACCACTCTATAATAAAAAACCAGGGCTCCTTGGAGAAGTGACTGATTGTAGGGCTGTGACGAGAATATACAAGGTGAGCCTGGAGCGTCTTGTAGTGTCAGAAAGTAAGGAAGTGCCCAAAAGCCAAAATGATTGGGAAATGTCAAAGGGACACAACTGAAAAAGCCAACTGTAAAAGCTCCCATTGGCTAAAACTGGAACAATCTGAGCAATGATATAAACAACATTGTATTACATTATAACCCGAAGCATAAAATAAATATTCATGAACCCATATAGGTATAAATAATTCATTGAATAAGTAAATAAATGGGGAAGAAGAGACAAATGAGATGTAAAGAATTCCAAATAATTAATGTAGATAATCACCCCCCGCCCCCGCCCCAAGGAGGTGGAGCGTAACTTCCCACAATTTAAGTGTGAGCTGTGCATAGTGACTGCCTTCCAAAAATTACACTACAGCAAAGGTGGGGTGGGCGGGAGGAGGGAGAGTAACTTTACAGTGAGAAGCCTTATAAACACTACTGTTCCCAGATGATCAAGGTCAATACTAAAAGTGATAAGCCACATTGATAGTGTATATTCTTGATATGAGATAAAGAAATAGCAGCACTTTAACCTCTATGTTCTTTCTTACAAAAACTTACAACCACAGTCCAATAATGAGAAAAATATTAGAAAAATCTTACCTGAGAGACATTCTACAAAATACCTGGCCAGTAAGCCTCAAAATGTCAACGTTATCAAGACCAAGGAAAGTCTGAGAAACTGTCCCACCCAGAGGAGCCTACGGAGATATGATGCCCAAATGTAATGCAGTATCCTGCATGGGATCCTGGAACACAAAAAAAGAACAGTAGGTAAAACTAAGGGAATCTCAACAAAGTATGGCCTTTAGTTAATAATAGTGTATCAGTATTGGTTTATTAGTTGTGACAAATGTACTGTACTAATAGAAGATGTTACTAATAGGTGAAACTGAGTACAGGATACACAGGAAATCTCTGTATTATCTTTGCAACTTTTCTGTAAAATTATTCTAAAATAAAAAGTTTATTTTTAAAAAATGAACAAATATTTTTCTGATCTCTGAGTAGAGAAGGCCTTTCTAAACATAATGCCAAAGGATGGAACCTCTATAATTAAAAGATTAGCAGACTTGACCTCATAAAAATTAATAACTCATAACACAATGAAAAGGCAAATTCATCAAGAAGAAATTTTTTGCAACATATAATTTAGCAAAAAAAAAAAGGTAATATCTTTAAGCTGTCAAGAATGCTTTTAAACCAACAATAGTCATTTTTTTAGAGAGACACTGGGTCTCACTGTCTTGCCAGATGAGACTCGAACTCCTGGGTTCAAGTGATCCTCTTGCCTCAACCTCCAGAGTAGCTGGGACTACAGTGATCAAATTTTAATGACAGCATCATGAACTTTCAATTCTCAAAATAAATGCAAAAGTCCAATAAGTACAGAAAAGATATTCAATCTTACCAAATAAAGATGTAAGTAAAATCAAAATGTACTGATTTCAAATTACAATATCCCATGTAGGGCAAAAGGAAACAGGTATATGAGGAGGTACAATTCTGGGTGAGAGTGAAATTTAGTATGTTTCTAGGAACAAAATTTGTCCAAACACACACATATACATACACACACATGCACACATATAGAAGCTTTAACACAGAAATTCCATTTATAATAATTCATCATAAGGAGGTAATATGGATACCAAAAATTTTTATCAATAAAGATCACCAATAGTAGGGACTTAGTAAAAATCAATTATTATAATAAATGAAACATAAAACTGGGAAACTCATGAAAGTCACTTATAGATGATTCTTTAAAGTAATATGGCAATATTTATGATGTATAAGAAATAAAAGCAGTTAACTTTTATTTTTAAAAATATATATACATAGGCAAAAGACTGAAAACAGACACACAAAACTGGTTTTCCTGTGGGAAGTAGGATTGGACATTGGAGAGGATAGAAAGATATATATTTTTCTAAGTTAAAACATATATTGTGTTTCTACAGCATCTGTGTTGTTTTATTTTTAATTATTATGTATACATAATAGTACATATTTGTGAGGTATGTGTGATATTTTGATACAAGCACATAAAAAATAAGCTTGTAAAAATAGTTATTCATAAAAAAAGACCAGAAAATATAATGTAATTTAAAAACCTTTATAAAAACCCAAAAACAATGTGTATATATACAGTTATTTTAATATAAGATTTACAGTACTAAAATTATCCCTAGAAAATTGAATCTCATTTCATTTTGTTTCATTCATTTATTCAGATATTTTCTGTGCAACCTCTAAATGAAAGACACTTTCAAAAAACAGAAAAGACATCTGAAACTAAAGGGTAATATATAATTAAAATTTAGAAACCTAGGAAAAACCCAGAGTAAAGAAATTATTTTTACAAAGTGCATAGAATATATTTTTTAACTTAAAAAGCTTTATTCTTTTGAAATTAAACTTAGACCACATCTATATGTGTAACATAACTGATTAGTGTAATGAAACTAACATTTCTAAGTTGTTCTGTTCTTCACAGAACAAAACAGATAAGGCAGAGTGAATTGAACTGACTAAATATAAAGTCATGAAAATAAAACTTTTAGAGAATTCCTGATTCAGTGGACAGATATCAGAATCTCCCACAGACTTTTTTTAAACGAACAGCCCAGTCCCATCCCAGTGCTGATGAATCTGAGCCTCAGTGTTGGGGCCCAAACACCTGCATTTTTTAAAAGCTTCATAGGTCAGTGTGATATTCACCCTGCCATTGTGTATCGGGCTCTAAATAATAGATTTGATGTGCTTGATCCTGAATTACTCACTGAGAGAACTATAGAAAAGTGAGTTTTTAAATAGTTATTCACCTAGTTCCTGATGCCTTTCTTTTAGTCACTAATATTAATTTTTGAGTGGTGGTTTACTTTTATACACTGAGCTATTTATCCAAAAGTCACCATCTTCCAAAGAGAACTGTAGGATATAATAAATTTGTCTTTCTTAAAAAGAAATAAGATACATTAAATTGTCAAAATATTGTATACCAGGATTTGAACTGCTACAATTATAAAACTTACAGAAGTTCCAAGGAAATTAAATATGATATTTGACCAAAATTCCCACAAGACTAAACTGGCTTGGGGAGGAGAGTATAGATAGAGGGGCACTTAATGATACAGAAGCCCCTGAAAGTTACAACCCTATAATGTCTTGATATAATAGTACAAGATATTTTAAGTGTAACCGAATTTATAATGTAAAGGGATTTCTGAGGACAGTGGTTTCTACCAAATCAGAAAATCCAGGAATATGTAAGAATCCTTATCTAAGTTAAAAGTGTCTAATGTGATTGTTTTCAAAGGAAAAGGCATGGCTTTCTAAAACAGGTACCAGTGGAAGTGATTTGGAATTAACTGTTTAAACCATGTTTAATTTGAAGAAATTTTCTAATTGAATGTCACCTATTCCTTTAATCAAATCAAAATTTAGGTCCTGTGAGTCAGCTGAGATCAAAACATAAGCTGTGTCTAATCAGCATATCAATGTTAGCTACAATTATGACTCTGAATAATGGTAGCTAATAGGTGCACAGGGCAGTTTCCTCTCAAAGGATATTAAAAAGCACATCCTGCCATTGTTGCCTTTTATTGAGCATCTTGCTCTCTGCATATTTCAAGGAAAGTTATAAAATGAGCTGATTTCCACATACAATTTGGTCTCCTTATCATCACATTCTCCCATTAGGGCCTTTGAGGCATTGCTTCAGGAGCTATGGACTTTAGTCCTCTCTCTAGAATGAATTAGTTATATGAGCTTGGGCACACCTGGATGTCAATTTCTGTATCCGCAAAATGAAAGTTGCAAACTGAATGATCTCTAATATTCCATCCAGTTTTATAATTTTATGTCTCTTTACTCAGAAAATGAGTTAGTGCTGAGTATATTTAACTGACGGGAATCAGTTTTTCAAATAACTTCATTAAATGAGACACATAACTTTCTATAGATAGAGCATTACTGCCTTAGAAAAGTGTACTTGTCAACTATTGTTTTCAAATGCTGCATAACAAGCCAACCCAAAAATCAGTCGCTGAAACAATTATTTATTCCCTCTCTCACAGGCCCGTAGTTGCCTGGGATAGCTCTATGTTAGCCTGCAGAATGTGGGGTGGCTAGGGCAACTCTGCTCAATGTGTCCCATCTGGTGGTCCAAGCTGAAAGGATAGCAGATACCTAGAGAATGTTTTATTAATGACAAAGTTTGGAAGCTCCCAAAGGGGCAAGTGGAAAAACCAATGCCTCTTAAGACCTCAGTTCAAAACTGGCAGACTGTCACTCTGCATCCATGCCAGCATCTATTGCTTTTGGACTTTTTAATAAAAGCCATTCTGACAGGGATAAGGTGATATTTCATTGTGGTTTTAGTTTGCATTTCCCTAATAATTAGTGAAGTTGAGTATTTTTTCATATGTTTATTGGCCATTTGTCTTTCTTCTTTTGAGAAGCTTCTGCTCATGTCTTTTGCCCTCTTTTTAATAGAGTTGTTTATTTTTTTCTTGCTGACTTGTTTGCATTCTTTGTAAATTGTTGTTATTAGACCTTTATTAGATGTGTAGCTTGTGAATATTTTCTCCCATTCTGTAGATTGTCCATTTGCTCTGTGTATTAGCTGTGTAGGAGCTTTTTACTTTAATCAAATCCCATTTATTTATTTTTGTTGTTGCCATGATTGCCACTGGGGTCTTAGTCATAAATTCTTTGCCTAGGCCAACACCTAGGAAAGTTATTCCTACATTTTCCTCTAGAATTTTTCTGGTTTCGTGCCTTAGATCTAAGTCTTTTATCCATCTTGACTTAATTTTTGTGATTGGTGAGAGGTAGGGGTCCTGCTTCATTCTTCTGTTGTTTTTTTTCTAACACGATAACTTTGGTTCATTGTCCAGTCTTCTCTTTTACCATTTTTATATCTTTAAAATTTTTGTATTTTACTTTTTCTAGGGCTATTTCTCATTTTTAAAATTTAAATGAATTTTTAATAAATTATTCTTTCTATAACCTCAAACTCAAAGAATAAAAAAGATAAATAAATTAGAGGCAATTGTGTATTATAATAATGATGATGATGGCTAATATTTATTGAGCACTATTATGTGCCAGAAATTCTTTGAAGAGTTTTACAGCACTTCATTAACGAATTTAATATTCATAACTCTATGAGGCAATTACTATTAATATCCCCATTTTACAGATGAGTGAACCAGCACATGAAAAAGTAAAGTACCTTGCACTTTGGCCAAGCCTCTTTACTTTTAAACAAAATCTTATCTATACTAAAGGAATTTCACCAGAAAAAGTCAGTGTACTGATACTCAATAACAATACACTGAGTGAATGAATATCACTGACATTTGACATTCTCAAGTGACATCTTTCCCTTATCAAGAATGGAAAAACAAGCACCACATGTACTCACCATCAAATTGGTATTAATTGATCAACATGTAAGTGCACATATAAGAATAACATCTGTTGGATGTCGGGCAGTGGGAAGGAGAAAGGGGGGAGGGGGAGGGGAAGGAGAGGACGGGTATATGCATACACAAAGAATGCAATGCGCACCATCCGAGAGATGGACATGCTTGAAACTGGGACTTGGGGGGAAAGGGGGGCAAGGGCAACATACATAACCTAAACATCTGTACCCCTATAATATGCTGAAATAAAAAAAAATAAATAATAATAATAAATGATCATCTTCATAAGGCATTCCAGAAACAGAGAGCAGAATAGTCTGCTGACTCCTGTTCTGTATTCTTCCTGATGTACAAATCGCTTTCCCTAAAGATATAAACTTTTACTTCTGCTGTCTTCCTAATTTATTCCAATACCTTGATAGCATCAGTGGCCCCTATCAATATAAATGGTTATCATTCCCTGTTAGTGACATAGGATGTTCAGCCAGGTTCTTGAAATTACAAAAATAATATTAGCTTCCTGAACTCCAGGAAAAGTAACCATGAAAATGAATAAAGATCAAACTCTTTATTAAAGTCCAAACCACTAGAGAAGAGTTTAACGATACTACAACTATTCTATATTTTTCTGATGGAAAACTATGTTGCTACTACAAGCGATGCTTTGCTTCCATTATGTGCCTTAGAGTAGAAACTGGTGCATCTTCCATGAAGAGAAATTTGACAATATGTATAAAAATCATACTACTCATTGATCCAGCAATGCTGAATCTGGGGTTTGTTCATAAAGATGTACTTTCACATGAGTGTTAAAATATTTAGCTATGGATATTCATTGCAACACTGCTTTGAATAGACGACGTTGGAAATAACCTGATAATAGAGGATTGGTTAAACTAATTACAACACATTTAAACCATTTAATACTGTGCAGTAACCACGCCCCCATCTGCAGTTTCACTTTCAGCAATTTTAGTTACCCTCGGTCAACCACTGTCTGAAAATATTACATACATAAGATATTTTGAGAGAGAGAGAGACCACATTTGCATAACACTGCTATATACTGGGTGCTTTTATAGGAATGCTATTGAATAATGTTTCATGACTTAATGAATAATAATTAATGATGAATTACACATGCAATATTGTTAAGTTGAAGAAAGACGTAAAAAATAATTTATATAATATAATCCAGTCTTTTAAAAAAACGCATGATATATATCAAGGCATATATCATGATACGTACCAATGCATATTCCCAAAAAGATTGGGAGTATATGCGAAAAAATATTAACAGTGATTATAGCTGAATATTGAGAATAAAAGGTAACTTTATCATTTGCATTGTGCTTTCCAATTTTTTAAAATTTACACTAAAGATGTAGCATGTTTTTTTTTCAAAGAAACTCTACCAAAGAGAATGAAAATAATCTAATCAATTCAAAAGTGTTTTTCCTCCTCTCACTTTTTCAGTGACTCAGGGAACTCTGGAAATATGAACCAATTATATCCTAATGACATGCCCTGCATTCACTCCCTTGATAGTTCACAATGAATTAGACATGTGAGTCAATTAAACAGCACTGTGGTGTCTGGAGCTACAGACCCTACTCAAGTTGTTCTGTGTCTATAGGAGAATCTCTCATAACTGATGAGATTCATAATACAAAATTGACATGCGTGTGTTCCACAGGAAGAGCAGAGAAGCACAGGAATGCAAAGCAAGATTATCAACCTGCCTCCCCAGCACCAAACAAGAAGAGCCCTCAACGCCCTCATCAATGTCTACAGACATAGTGTTTATGTAATATTGGCTCCAATGGCACTTACATTCTGTCATAAAAGAATTGTTTGCATGCATCTCTTATCCTGCTGATAAGTGTGTGTGGTCTTTTAAGGCTGAGGAACTAGCTTCAGGTGTTCAATCTCTGAAGTGCACAGTACCTTCTATTAGTGTAAATGTCTACAATTACCAGGAATTGTACTGTGTTAGGATCTTACATATAATATTTCATTTGATCATAGCAACCCAGGATATATGAACTACATTTGTCCCATTTACAGATAAGGCACCAGAGGCCCAGAGAGGCTAATTAACTTGTCTAAGATCACAGGGGTGGGAAGTGGTGAAAATGGGATTCTAGTCCACATTCTACGATATGTTAGTTAAGTACCCAAGTATATATTATAGATCAAGGGTTGGCAGACTATGGCCCATGGGCCAAATATTAATACAACCCACTGCCTATACTTGTGTGGCCCATAAGTTAAGAACTGTTTTTACATGTTTAAATGATTGGGAGCGGGGGGCGGGGAATAATATTTTGTGACATATGAGAATTATATAAAATTAGGATTTCACTGTATTTTATGAGAACTCAGCCTTGCTCATTCATTTACACATTGTCTATGACTGTTTTCACACCGTAATGGCAGAGTAGTTGCAGCAGAGAGAGTATGGCCTAGAAGGCCTAACATATTTACTAGCTGGCTCTGTGCAGAAAAACCTTGCAGATTGCTGTTACAGATGACAGCTTTATCCCAGTAGTTCCTTAGAATCTTCCTGAGTGTTTTTCTATAAACTAGGCTCCCAGGGCTCCAGATCTACTAAGTTAGACTTCCCAAAAGTGAAGTCTAAGAATATGCGTTTTTAAAATTTCCCCCAGGTAATTCAGAGGATTAGCCAAGTTTGGGAGCCAACACCAGGAATTACTTTGGCCTTGGGCAGTGGTCCCTCAGGGCCCTTTTACTCCTGCTGAGTAAACAAGGGGTAGGTAGATGGGGCAGCTAAGACCCCTTCGTGCTCCAGAACAAACCACCCTGCAATCCCTGACATGACAGAAACTGGGCAAGATGAAAGCACTCAGGAATCAAGAGGATTAAGGAGAGACAGGCCCTTTTTCTCTGTTTGCACATAATTCATTCGAAACAACACTTTCGAAGAGCAGGAAATGACTCTGTGAACTTGTCAAGTTCAAGGGTAACATTAGCAACCGGCCTGTCTCTTTCTGCAGAAGACCTGCTTCCGCATAGGACAGGGCAGCTGACAGACGGCCTTGGCACTCAGTCCTCTCCCACTGTTAACAGCACAATGCTGAGAAGGCACATGGACCTGCTTCTGGACAAGCACCGTGAATGGACGTTTCAGTCCGGGGCTCCAGTGCCCATTCCTCCGACCTTGCCAGCTGGCTTTCACTTCCACCACCACGCTGAAATTGAGCACGTGAAGCTCACCGATTGGGACCTGATGCCACCATCTTACTTCCTAAGCAGGGGATTATTTAAACACAGAACTCTGAGGATGGAATGAATAACCCATCTTAAACTTGCCATCATGGGAGTTGGGACCTTTCCCAGAAAGGAAAAGAAGAAGCCAAAAATGATAAACTGTGCTCACTTTGCAATTGTGCTCAGGGCCTTTAAGGAGAAAACCGTCTGTGTGCCCCTGAGGATGGGGCCGGTCGGGGGAGCGGGGAGTGAGGAGACTGGAACCCAGTCTCACAGGTGACCCAGTAGGGCTCCAAACCTGTGTTTTGTGCTAAGGATACTGCTTCTGTTTGCTTCCCTCCCGTATCTGTCATCCGTGCAAGATTTGCTCTGACTTGTTTTTTCAACAGAGATGATAAATTTTGTTAATTGGTTACCCACCTAGGCCTCATTCAGCCAAACAACACAAGAGAGAACTTTGTTTCAGGTACGGCACCCTTGTATATATGCATTTTCTGGCCTGGTTAATGCTATCTATGGCTTTCTGGTAAAATGAAACCTACAAGCAGCTTCAGGAACTCTTCCCAAACAGAAGCTAATCAAACTCAGCCACCTTGGAAAATTGCCCTAGGTATCACTCCTACCCACCCTCCTTCCTTCCCCACCCCTAGGTTTATTCTTCTGCTGCTGTGGCCCCACAAACAAATAACTTGAGACTTATACTTAAGCACCTGTGGTGACTGGTTGAACTGTTAATTATGAAATTTGGATATACCATCTGGGTTAACATTTGGCTGAGGACAGCTGAAGCTCTCAGTGCTTCTGCGAAAAACTAGAAATATTTTTTCTATTAATTATGATACTATTTCCCCCAGCTGGCATTTCCATTTTTCTCTTCTCTGCCTATTCAAATCCTAGCACTCCTCCATGGTTCCGCCAAGTGCCCCCTTCCCCAGGATGCTTGCTCTGACTTCCCAGCCCACATTATGCACTTACCGTCAGTATCCAAAAGATTATTCTTTAATTCTCTTCTAATTTTTCCTGTGTATTAATTCAGACTCTTGGATGTAGGAGCCATGCAGTACCTTATACTCCTTTGTATCTGTCATCATGCACAGCACACTCAATAAATTTTCCTTTTGCACTAAATTTCACATATATTTCAGGACGTTAATAACATTGAATTATCGGTCTCTTAGGGGCAGCAGCCAGGATGTTACTCTTTGCAATTGTCCCACAACCAACCAAATTGTCTGACCCTCTAGTAGGCACTCAACCGTTTGAAGAATGAGAAAATCATATATAAACACTCCAAAGACCTGGAATATGTTTTTCAGCTGAACTATGCAATGTTATAACTAGAAGGATTTTTGAAATAATCTAATCGAAGTCATTCTTCTTACAGAAAAGAAAAGTGAGGTCTAAGGAGGTTAGGTGATTTTCCAAGAACAAGCAGCCAGTGAGTGGCAAAAACAAGATCGTGCTTTGCTCTGCACTTTGTTCGTATAGCACCCAAACCCTAGTTCTACTGCTATTCTTGGACATGTCTTTATTGGCTTTCTGGTACTCCAGTGCACTCCCTTGACTGGCTAATCACAATTATACACACAGGCCTAACCACAGGTCATCGGATCCTTTTGAGTGCCCTCTCGTGATTATGATTTTCCTCTGGAATCTATAGCCAGAACGTCTCCCCAAGACCCAAGGGCATCCTTTCAAAAATTACCCAAGACAGGCTTGGTTGTATATTTGTTTCTACCAAACTGTAATTGTTCCTGTGGTCTTTGATTTTCTCAGACATCATTATGCAGCTACCATTACACTTCTAGCCCGAAGAGCTGGCCACACAACTCTCCTCAGAACAGCTGCCAACTTTGCCAGTGGTGCTATTTCCTAGGCTGAGGCAAGCAGGGTAGCATTTCTCTCTTTTAGGAACTAGAGGGTTTTTTTTTCTTTTTTTTTTTAAGCTTGAGGTAAAAGGCTTTCCTCTCATTTAAATGAGTACTACAACCAGACCCCTCCAGCCAGAATGCCACCACATTTGTGGGAACTGCCATTTCCCTGGGAGCTCCATTTATCAGAATGAGGGAGGTTAAACGGAAGCTATCTGTGCGGGTGCCCACGGAGGTCACTCCGACATGCCAAACATTGGACAGGACCACAGTTTAACCTCTAGCTTTTTGATTCTCCACTTTCAGGTGCCAGGTACTTTGGAGTTTTGTCTACAAACTGTGCCTAAATTGTTCTCAAAGAGTATTGTTTGTCTGGCTTTGAGTCTTTCAGCACCTCTGAGTGAAACACAGATATCAGTGATTGGAGGAGTGCTCAAGCAAGAGGCAACAAAGGTAAAAGCCTTTGCAAGCATTTTAACGATCTATCCCTTTGACAAGATGAGTACTGGACAAAATTGCAATGTTCATCTCCCTGCAATAGGCACCCTCTCAACTTTGGGTCTCCCTCCACCCAGACACCCAGACCAGTGACCCCATGGATGTCTATGGTTTCTCAAGTGCTATTTACCTTAATGCTTTCCACTAAGATGCACCCTGAACATGAAACTTGTCTGCCCCTTCCTCATTCCCTAAATCAAATTTCATCTGTGTCAGCCCCTGGGGGCCCTGATTTCTGATAGAACTAACCACACAAATTATGCAAATTTGAGGAGTTTCTTTAGTCTCTCTATCAAGTTTCATCATTTTTAAAAAGAGGGTGGGCTAAATGTTCCCCAAGACTCTTTGTGTTGTAATATTGAACTTATCAGTAAACTATGGTAAGGACTTAAGGGGGGAATTAATATGACTTCAGCATTGTCCTTGCTCTGGGTTGAGCAATTACATTTTACTAGGTAACTTCTACAAATGTATTTCAGTGACTTCAATGAGGATAATTTTGGGCCCTGTGACAGATCAGTGACAGAAATATTTCTGACCAGGAAAACATTTCAGCATCATTTTCAGAGACACTATGGGATAATAGAAAGAGCTCTGAGGTGATACCACAAAAATCTGGATTGGAATGCAAATCAACCACTTACCAGCCCAGAGACTTTGGGCAAATTACTTCAGTTCATTGCAAGTCAATTTCCTCAACTATAAAATATCTTAGTAATACTTTTCTCAACATGGTATTGTTGTTTATATAATAAAAAATAGACTAGGAAAAAATATTAAAGCACCTAAACAATACTTATCACATAAAACATGTTCTGTAAATGTTAATCCCTTTTTCAATTTTACTATCAAAATTTACCTTGCATATGCAAAAACTCCAAATCATTTCTTTGTACTAATCCAAAATGTGAGTCTCTTCATTTTCTAGGTGTGAGATATAAATTATTAATGTAATAAAAACAACATCACCCCACAGATAAGAGAAATGAACTGAAAATGACTTAAAAGAGATGTATAACTCAAATCTTTTCATAGCTACTTGTATATTATTGCAGTGGTCTGGCCGAACCGTCTCCCTGCTTTAGGAGGCCAAATTAGCTAGCATGACCCGGGAATGTGCTCAATTTGCAACTATTTAAACACATGAGACTCAAAAACATCCTCTTCTTTAATTATAATAGGAAAAAAAAAAAAAGCAAGTTTCCCTAAACAAGGATACAGAGTCTGGCTCTCCCAGCTAGCATCAAACCAAGGCCTAGAAGATAAATACTGTCTCATATTTTCAGGAAAAAGTCCAAAAACCACCGCTATACTCCTTCCCCTGTAGGCATTTCCTTTTCTCATTATCTTTCTTACAGGGAAATTGGAATGCACAGTCCAGTGAGTCATCACTTGATCAAATATGGCTCCAGCTGTGAGGAAGCTGTGGAGAGAATTCTCGGCGTGAACATGGTTGGAACGCATTGGCTTAAGAGGCTGAAATATCTTGGGAATTAGGGTTCTAGGTCTTCAAACCAGAAGGGCAAACTTTGGGGTAAATGGGTATTTTGCTTTTTTATCACAACAGAGATAGAGGCATCTAGAAACCAGTTATAGAGATAGATCACTCTGCAGTTCTCAGAGGTCAAGTTGCTTGCACCCTGGGACAACATGGCCTTGGGAGGAGGCCATGTTGTCTTAGACACCTTCTCCCTGAGTCTCACGCACCTCCTGCCTGTCCCTGCATGCGTCAGAGCCTTGGTTCTCATTGACCTCTCCCTCTACCCATCTCCAAACCTCATTTCTTTAGCACTCCTAAGGTAAATAGAAGGAAAAGACTTGGACAATTAAGTCAATTTAAATATGAATAAGTAATCCTATTGACCCAACTAGAGGTATTTAAGACAGTGGGATGAAGTGAAGATTTAGTGGTGGGTGAGATATTCAGAGAAAACGGTCTCTTGGTCTCTTTCCTTAGTGGCCTTGGGTCACCTATATCAACAGCGAAGTTCACCTACATATTTTCAGAGCCAAAATTCCCTGAGATGCTTTTGGGGTGAAAGAAGATGAGGGTTAGATGAGTAGTAGCTAGAGGAACTCTGGTCTCAAGTGATATTAATAGTATGGTCAGTCTGAACAGCAGCTACATGATAAAATCAACTTTATAAGGTGTTATTTTTCTCGGAACACTGTTAAGTCTGTTAAAAACAAAACAAAACAAATCTAAGTGGCCATAATTTTGTCAGAAGTTTGATCATTCTAACAGTTAAAGAATTAAGAAAGACTGGTTGCCTCAAAGGTCACATGCCCATGTGACCTAAATTTTTCCATGAGTGGCAACCTCTAAGACTTACATTAGCCAAATATCCAGAAATTCTATTATGAAATTTAGGAAATAGGAAGTGTGTGTGAAATAAAACCAGTTGAGGCTCAAACTTTAATATATATGTATATACATGTGTATAAATATATATATGTGTGTATATATAAGTATATGTGTAATATGTATACTGTATGTGTGTGTGTGTATGGCATATATATCTATGTATATCTATACCTATATACATATGTATGACACTACTGACAAGTAAAAGTTAATAGCAACTTGTAGACAGGCTTTCCAGCACTGAAATAATTCTCCCTGAGCTAGGATTAAACACCAGGGACCACCACTGTCAGTTTACAGTTCCAAAGAAAGTGTTATCCACTTTCTAGTTAGTATAAAGAAATATTCCTAAAGCCCTGTTTATACGTCCTTGTACAGGTCTAATTCACTATTCTCTCAAGCTGTTCAGAATAATTTGATTATTGGAATGTATATGATAAGGTTAGCTGCCTCTTTCACTCTTACCCCAGAGGTATTTGTACTTTTAACAAGTGAAGGCCAAGATTTTTTTTTTTTATTGATAAATAACAGTGGTACATATTTATGGAGTACATGTGATATTTTGGTACATGCATACAATGTGTAATGATCAAAGCAGGGTAATTGGGATATCCATCACATCAAATGATTATCATTTATTTGTGTTGGGAACATACCAAAACTTCTCTTCTATTTTGAAATATACAATAAATTTTATTAACTATGGTCACCCTACTGTGCTATTAAATACTAAAACTTGTTCCTCTATCTAACTGTATTTTTTCACTCATTAACCAACTCTTCTTACCCCTCCGCACCACCCACCCCCTACCTTTCCAGACTCTGGTAACTACCATTCTACTATGCTCTTCCACCATGAGATCAATTTTTTTAGTTCCCACATATGACTGAGAACATGTGATATTTGCCTCTCTGTGCCTGGATTATTTGGATTTCATTGTTTTTTATGGTTAAATATGCCACTGAGTATACACACGCACGCACGCGCGCGCGCGCACACACACACACACACACACACACACACACATATTCTTTATCCATTCATCCACTGATAGACACTTAAGTTGATTCCATATCTTGGCTATTGTGAATAGTGTTGCAATAAACATGGAATTACAGATATCTCTCTGACATACTAACTTCCTCTCCTGTTGATATATACCCCGCAGAGGGATTGCTAGATCATATGGTAGTTCTAGGTTTAGTTTTTTGAGGAACCTCCATACTGTTCTCTATAGTGGCTGTATGAGTTTACATTCCCACCAGCAGTGTACCAGGGTTCCCCTTTCTCCACATCCTTACCAGCACATCGTTTTTCTGTCTTTTTGATAATAGCCATTTTAATGGAGGTGACATGATATCTCATTGTGGCTACATGATTGACTTTTCAAGCAGGAGAAAGGAATTGATCCCATTCAACAGACAGGATGAACCAGAAGCTGTAAGATCACAATAATATGGTTCAAAGGCTATATTTCTTCTCCTAGTAATTAGAAACCTGAGGAAAACAAAAGCTGTTCACAAAAATCATAGTCTAAACATGAAATAAACTGTATTTTGACATGGTCAGAGTATTTGAAAGACTATAAATATATTAAATTCCATTTATCTACTACTGGGACCCTAACTGGTCAAGGGGCATGAGGGAGGATGGGGTATAACATTTCTTTAATGGATGGTGAACAATATTTATATAAGCATAATGGAAATGTTTTTTGACTGGACTTCAACTTTGAGAATGTACACATAAAGTAGGGATCTCTGGAACAATCTCCCTTTGCGTAGAGGGTGGCTTCGAAGCAACTGTCACTCAATAGAAAGGTATTTTCTCCCTCATCATCCCTTCATTAGTTGCCACCTTCAGACCTTAAGCAGTAAGCAAGAACAAGAAATTTCTTTATAGGGCAGAATTTGAATTTAGGTATCAGTTGTGATTTAGGCATAAATGAGTGCTTGTTTTTTAATGTTATTATTTGAAAAAATGTGAAAGTTGTTCCTGAACAGTTATTTAACCAGTGAAAGACTGGCCATTCCTGTAAGACTCCCAAATGGTCACACAGAACATGGTGCCCTTAATCCTCCTTTAGGATGACATGATGTTGCAGATTAAGCTCTCACACCTGTGCCATTACGGACACCCCTCCTGGATCCTGCCAGCAAAATTTCAGTTGCATTTTTTGTGGTCCAATCAGCTACCAGAACTACACTCAAGCAACCCTTCTCTAGAAGATGTCATGCTCTGCCAGCAGTAACAACGAATGAAACTTCTTCTCTCTCCCTGGCTCCAAGGATAACAACAGTGATATATTGCGTGAGCCTGATATATTTCTGCCATACCAGTCCATTTATTTAAAAAAGAAAAACCTAATTCCACCTCTGGTATTTAAAGTTATCTTTCAATTGACTAACGAAGCTCAGAAGAATTAAGTAAAATTGCTCAACAGAATGTAACTGTTAATCACTTTCACCAGTGTGTATTTAAACAATGATTAACAGAGGTTTAGAGAGGTGGGGGCATGAGTGAGCCAGCAGTCAAGGGGTCAGGTGGATGACAGAGTAGAGCCACTAACACCCTGGTGGCCAGCAGAGAGTCCAGAGATGTGCTAACTTCCTGACCTACAAATGGGGGCTGTTTGCCAACACACACTTAGAGGACGGCACCTATTAACACAAACATGAACACAGTGGGGTTCCAGGGCTCGGGGGAGGTCAGGAGGAAGGTCAGCGTGGTGTGGTAGAAACAGCACATGTGTTACCACCAGAGATGACTCAGTTCACAATTTGCTGGATGAGTGACTTAGGCAGTTACTTAAGCTTTCTGGGATTCATTTTCCTCTTTTATAAAATGGGGATAATAATATCCGCAGCTCAAGGGATAATACAAAGTTCCTGGCAGTTTTGAGGCCTCTCATATATGGTAATTGTTTTCCTTCTCTACAAATGCTTCATGCATTACACTTTTTGCTCACAACTCACTGTGAAGAAATGAGTTCTTCATAAGTCCTCTTACTGGTTTTACTAAGGAATAGTACAGGGGATACCAGGACAGTTACTTACTCTTTCCTTTCGCCGTACTTGACTCCTAATTAAAAAAAAAAAAAAAATCATTTCTAGCCTTTCCCAGGGTTTTACGTAAATACTTAAGATATTTGGGTACATAGTACTGAGCACTGTGTGGACAAGCAAGGCATCTACTTTTTCAAAAAGGTAAAAATTTTTAAAAAGATAAAAATCCAGCCAGGTGCCCTTGGCCTGAGTCAGCTTCGTCTTTCTACCATTTTGCTCATTGGCACCCTCCTCTGGAGTTGAGTGTAGCAGGGGTTACATTTTGTTGATTTCTATCAAGGGGGCTGAAGCCACACGGTCTTTCAGATACTGATTTCTCTATGGACTTAGAAATTCCACCTCTAACACTTCTTATAAAGGTTTCCCATAATGTGTATTTTGTTATGATTAGGTTGAAAGGACAAGAATTTTCTGCCAGTTAGTTTCTTCCTCCGTATGTATACTTTTTGATTAGAAATTCCAAATCTTTTTCCCTTTTCTGAAATTCTCTTAAAAATCATCATTTTATTATTTTTTCCCTTTTCTTTAAATGTCATTCCAAGAATTATTTCCTGGTGGTTTATCGAAGACAGCTCAGATCATCAGTCCATTTAATGTCACTTCGCTTTACTATTCCTGTCAGTTAACAAGGTTCAGTAAAAACATACTACGGCAGCGACTACCAGGCCAGTTGGCTGCATGGTCTTTCACAGCCAGATAGCAAAGATTTAACAAAGCAGCAGTGCTCTTTAATGGGGATGGGGTTTTTAATCTAACCTCCAAAAAGAGCAAACAGGTCTCAACCATAAAGCTGAGGTCTGAAAATAAACTAATCATGTTTTTCCATATACATAATCCAAAAGACTCCAGGGTCCGACCACCTGGGGTATAAAAATAGGCAACATTAACACACCAAGTTTCTCTGAATTTTCACAGACATAAAGCTAGTTGTTTGATCACCCTTTACTATCCTTTCCTTACCCTAGTATCTCAGGAAGCTCCCAGGAGTTTCCCATAGTACTACCACAGTACGAAGTTCCCTTAGTCCAGCACTCTAATTTAGGTCACTGAGGTTTTTGAGGTCACTGTCCGTAGCTGATCATCACTTGGAGCCAGTCCACTGCATGACTTGTCATGGCTGCTCCATTTCAGACCACTGCTGCTCCCCTGGGATGCTGCTCTCCCTACTACCCCAGCTCTTGGCAGGGGAACCAAGTGCAACCAGGAAGGTTGTACAGGCATACTGTAGTCTGATGTAAAAGATAACCCCCAAAATTTGTGCAACTTGCACGACCATATATCACCCTGGCGCTGATCTAAACTCTCAGTGCTCAACTCTAACTATTTGGAAAGAAATAGCTTTTGACTCACCAACCCCCACTTCAAAACAACATTCAAGCATAGTTTGTAGACCCCAGTTACGAAAACTGTTTTAGTTTTTATATAAATATCTTTAAACAAAAGGAACAATCATGCTATCAGAGTAGCCGGACCAAGGCACATTAAGATAACAGTCAGGCCGGGCGCGGTGGCTCATGCCTGTAATCCTAGCACTCTGGGAGGCCGAGGCGGGCGGATCGTTTGAGCTCAGGAGTTTGAAACCAGCCTGAGCGAGAGTGAGACCCCGTCTCTACTGAAAATAGAAAGAAATTAATCGGGCAGCTGAAAATATATAGAAAAAATTAGCCGGGCATGGTGGTGCATACCTGCAGTCCCAGCTACTTGAGAGGCTGAGGCAGAAGGATTGCTTGAGCCCAGGAGTTCGAGGTTGCTATGAGCTAGGCTGACGCCATGGCACTCACTCTAGCCCAGGCAAAAGAGTGGGACTCTGTCTCAAAATAAAAAAAAAAGATAACAGTCATACACTACACTCAGATCGGCTTCTTTCATCTCCTTCAAACTCTGTACTAAGTCTAGCTTGGCCTGCTGTGTTTTGCCTTCCATTGCATCCTCTCAAGGCTTTCTGAGATGTCCATATATTTCTGGACTGCAATCATTGGTCCTGTCCATGATTTCTTCTCAGGATGTTTCTCAGCCCCGTTTGTCTGATAGAACAAAAGAAGCCTAGTTAAGATAAGGTCGCCAAACTTCCAGAGCCTATCTTCCATTTAGACCTAGCTAAATACACTGTTACATTCATATGAAGACTCTTATCAGACTTATGTAAGTTTTCTATTATGTCAAAGGCTGGACACATGACCAAAATAAGCCAATTAGATACCTGTTCCCAAACAGGACTTTGATTTTAAGCAGCATAAAGCAAGAACACAGAAAAATGGTCCACATTCATCTCTCCTGCTTCAGTTCCCAGACAAGATGGCCCAGTGCTTCCTGCCAGAACTGTCCTGATTTTTGTCTTTTATCCAAGCTTAATTCTTTAACCTTTTAGCAATTCTTTTAGCTACGAATGTCCTTTGAATTATTAATAAAATTTCTTTTCTGTTTAAATTAGCTAGACTCAATTTCTGTTGCTAACAACTTACAAATCCTAATTAATACAATATGAGTGAATAAAAAAGAACATTGCTGGAAAATACTCATGCAAAAAACAAAACTAAACAGAGAAAACCTTAAACTAATGGAAAGCCATACTTTGTCTCTTGGGTCAGTAGAATCAGTAATATAAAAATGCCATTTCTCCTTAAATTAATTTTTAAATTCAATGTGATCCACATTAGAAATCCAAAAGAAGACTATTTCTGAGCCTTGACAAAATAACTCAAAATTTCATCTGGAAAGAAGAACATGTAATAACAGCCAAGAAAATTTTGCAAAAGAAAAGTAATGAAGAAGTGTTTGTCCTGGCGGATATTAAATTATAAAAGCTATTATAATTAAAACAGTGTGCTGATGGTGTCTGAATACAGGAAAGGTATCAGAATAAATAGAAATTCAGAAATAAGTACAAGCTTATGTAAGGATTTAATACATTAAAAAATTAGCATTTCAAATTTATGAGTGAGTGAGAACTAGAGATTATTCAATAAACAATGTTTGGAAAATTAATTAGCATTCAGCATTTATATTTAATAAAATGTAAAGTTGGAGCCCCAGATCACTCCTCATTCTGAAATCAACTCCTAGTGGTTCATATAAAATATGGGTGAATATTTTGTAATGAGCCATAAAATTATTGAATATTATTTAAATACAAAAGCTTAACACACAAAGGCTAAGAAATAAAAAAGTACTAGAATAAGACATAGGTGAATACAAAATGTAAAAAAGAAAGAAAAATTAAAGTAGTATTGGAGTAAAATATAAATACTTTTATAATCTTGGAGTAGGAAAGGTCTATCTAGAAAGACATCCCTGTAACAGGAATGTCTACTAAATATTTAGTTAAGTATATTACGGTATCTCCATTCAATGGTATACCATATAGCCCTTAAAACTGATGACATAGATCTGCATGGTGTCCATGTTCAAGGTCTATTTTAAGCTTGGCTTTTCCTAGTCATTCACTACCAGGCAGGAATAGCTCTGAAAGGGTCGAGGACTAGAGTCCTCAGGAGCACTTGCACGTGGAGAGAAGGGGGCATAACAAATAGATCTCAATTAGGACAAATGATCACTTTCACTCTCTTTTCCATGACTTCATTCGCAGTATAAGGACAAGAATCAGAAGGCCAGGACAGGGGTGGGCTTAGGACAGAGGGCTAAGGAGCAGGGTCCTCCAGTGACTGGGAACCTAGGCCTCAGGCTAGAAGGATAAAAGGAGTTAGTCCTCAAGGTCAACCTTCCTTACAGGTAGGAGAACAGACATGTAATGGGGCCAAAGCCCTGACCAGTAATAAAGTATTAACTAGCATGTGCTCTGGGTGGCATTCCCCTCTAGAATCAAGCCTGATGGTCAACAGGATGAGGGAACTCAGATTCCAAATCCTAGTCTTGTTTCATTTCCTAGAGGCCTGATGCAAATGGCAGAGGGTTGAACTGATTCATCTACTACTCTCCCATGAGCTGTGCTTAAGGGTAGCTAGCAAAGGTACAATCACCAACGGCAATATCTTTAAATTCTACCAGATTACTAGCAGTCTTGAGGCAAAGCTTCATCATACATCTATCTAGAAAACTCATATCTACTGAGAATCTCAAACATCTAAATTGCCCCTCAAGTTTTATGAAACCAAATTCTAATCATTCCAATGAAAGGTGACCTCTCTCTTCTCTCTGTCCTCCCACCCACTCTCCCTTCCCTTTCTCCTTTACTCACTATGCTGCTTTGCTCATAAATTTCTTAAGGCACTTGACTTATATTTTATCTGGAAGTAAAAGTGAAACTGTTTTAAGTCTCCTAATACAACTCTTTGATAGAAATAATCATTTTTATCCATCGATTACTGACTTAGTAAAAAGAGCACATCTCTCAAATCTGTGCTCAAATGGCAATTACTCAGTGAGGTTTTCCTGACTCCTCGATTCAAAATCATAACCCCGTATCATACACGCTCCCACGCCCTGCTTTACTGTTTCCATAGCACCATAACCTTAAATAATATAGTATTTATTTGTATGTTTATCGTTTCTCTCTCTCTCACACACACACACATACAAATGCAAGCGTGATAAGAACAAGAGGTTTTGTCTGCTTTATTCATTACTGTTTCCCTAGAACACAAAATAATATCTTCCACGCAATAGGTTATCAATATAATTGTTGGAATACATGATGTCACCTTGAAAAGTGAATTTGAGATATGATGAAAAATCCCTGTCCCATATCAGTCATCTTACTTATCTGAAGAAATGTCATCTGGCAGCTATTACAGGATCCTTCCCTTATGCATAATTCAAGCTGCTTCTTGCTTATCTCTCTGGTGTTCTAGCAGGATCACAAAAACTGTAGAAGATGGGCATGGGCAACCCTACCATAGTCAGAATGTACGTATGTAGTAAGAGGGTACTTTTCAGTAGAATCCTCACTATCACATGCTGGAAAGGGGAAAAAGATATGCTTCTGAATACAGGAGCAACAGGAACACCTCACCAGAGGCAAAAGTCCATGAGGATGGACCGTCCATCCTTTGGGGAAACCATAGTGTGAGTAAGAAGGGACTGTTTCTGTATGCATTGTTTGGTGCAGTATTTATCTTTAAATACACAGGAAGATAATTGGCTTGTCAGCTCTGCAAAGGCTTATATATGTGAAATTTTAAATAACCTTTTCATTTGTGATAACACTTCAAAGTTTATTTTTAAAAAAAGTTTTCACATTCATTCCCAACTTAGACCCTGAGATATAATTTAAGAAACTAAGTCAATTAGTGTCCAAAAGTTTTAGCAACATCAGTAGTTCCCCTGGAAGTATATAATTTATTTATCCATTTTTTTAAAAAGTCTTCAAGATTTAAAAACATAAAAGGAAGCTCCAGATTTGTTGATCAGTTGCCAATTTCAATGTGATATGTTATTGAAGAAACACATCAGAGCACCATCAGAAGGCAAAAAAGGCCCACCTGTGTAGAAAATGCATTCTAAAGAGTAATGAGATGAGGCATCAGAATCACTGTGATACTGCTTTTCTACAACACAAATATTTGATCCAGGCTGTTTCTCAAAAAGCTCACTTTCTAGATTTTACCTGGAAATTTTTAGGTCCCTGCGAATCCTTGCAAAAGTCACAAGGGGGAAAATGTCCTAATTCTCTCTCTCTCATTTAGCATGCACCACCTAGGTGAGACAAGAAGCTCTGTAAATTACTCAGTGTTTTTACTTTAC
>RJWJ010023710.1:0-25536 GCA_004363605.1 Indri indri | reverse complement strand
TGGGGAGCTTTTAAAAATCCTGATGCACAGGTCGTTCCCCATACCAACTAAATCACAATACTTGTGGGTGGGAACCAGACATTAGCATTTTGTGAAGATCGTCAGATGATTCCACATGTTCAGCAAAGTCTGGAATCACTGCTGTAGTGTTTCTGGTTCGTGCTCACTCTTATGGAAGGAAGCCCTCAGTGTTGAGAATTGAGACTACCTGAGTCAATCGACAGAGCTTACCTCTCAGAGCTGCAAGCTAAGATCATCTCTGTCAACACAACTATCCTTTCCAGGAAATTCTCATCTAAGTAAAGACTGTAACCAATAAATAACTTCCCTTTTTGCTGTCTTTTGAGCAAACAGCTCTCTTCCCAAGACGATAGATTGTTTACCTGGGCTAACAGTTCTCTTGACAAACAACTGTTTACTTACCCAAGACTTGACTTCCACCTTGCTGTGACCGCCCATGCTAAACTATCATGTAATGAATTTTGGCCAATCCCAATCAGATCGCCCTTAAAAGACCTGCCTTAAACCACTTGCACCCAGACCTCCAACCCCTGTATATATATACCCCTTAGTTTTGCTTGATTGTCAAGTTTTTCTGTGGTCTTTTAGGGATTTGGCTTTTGATAATGTAAATTTCCTGACCCTCATTTCAAAACTTTAGGCTAGGATTCTGACCTTGCTTGTATGAATCCCATCCTTTCCTGAAGATCTTTATCCCCCAGCCATTTTCTGCTTTGGAAACATCCCCTGTCTTTCTCCCATCACCAGGTATGCTGAGATTGCCCAAATTGACAAGATCTTCTTTTGAACCTGATACCTCTTCTCACTGCAGGTCAACAACTCTTTCCTGTCCAAATCCTTGAATCTATGAGGTACCATCACTGCCTGGCCTTCCTGGGCAGCCGCAGCTCTCCTGGCTTTCTTCTTCTGACTCACCACATGTCTGCATCTTACTAATAACCGCTTTATTGCCATATTTAAGACTCTTTCATCAGAGTTCCTTTTGATGACCCTACTGGGATGTGACACCTACTTCATCTCCCTCTCTCTTTTTTTTTTTTTTTTTTTTTTTGTGTCTTCCATGACATGTCACTTTCCCAGTGTCACTACCTCGCTCTCATTTTCTCACGTTTCTGTCTCTCTCCTGCTGTTTCTAGTTCCTCTTCCCCGCCTCACTTCCCAACTGTGCATATCCTCCAATACTGCAGTCTACACACACTCCCTCCTTGAAGGCATTCAATCTCATGGCTTCACCTCAGAAAACAACATCCACATCAGCAATTCAAGCACAGGATAGAATGGGTGCTTCTATCCAGGCAAACACCCCTGGATTCATTAATCAAGTAGCCAGGGAGGGTGAGCACATCGTTTCCAGGGAATGTCTCATAGGACCAGTCTGCACTGTTAGCAGAATCTGCATCTGGATGTGAGCAGGGTGGGACTGCCCAACAGTGGATCCGTAACCTACAGTGGCCACTGCCCCCCGGGCTCCATTCCCCTGACTGTCAATCCATCCCAGCAGTATTGCCTACAGGACAGCAGCCTAGGGTCTCTGGCCAACCCTCAACATAATTGGAATGGAGTTTTCCAAAGGAAATGGGAAATGCCATCTTGAGAGACAGTGGCAAGGCTTCACTCTCACCTTCCCTAATGCTGTAGTGGTAAACATGAGTGATCTTTCTGCTGCGGGACACAGTGACTTACCCTGAAGTGGTCATATCATAGAACTGAATTAGAGATGGAGGAGGACTTCCTCAGAGGGCATGTTTGTGAATTACCCCTGAAATAGCTCCAGGGACATTCAGAACAGCCCTTGGGCAAGTCATATTTATGTTTCATCTACTCATCTAATAATCATTGTCTAACAAATATGTTGAAAGCAGTGTTATTTTTAGCAGGCACTGTACTAAGTGCTGGTGATACAACGTCAATAAAGCTTGTCCCCTGCCTCCCAAGAGCTCACACTCTGGGACCCACAAAACCACATGTTAAACCAAGTGGAACCTAGGCCTTAAGAGAGATGGGTACAAAAGGTATCATACTTGTTATAGGGTTTAATGTTTCATAGTGTTTTCACATCCATTACCTCATTTAATATTCATAACAGCCCAATAACGCAGGTAGAGAAGATAGTCTTGATTCCATTTTACAGAAGAGGATATCAAGGCATAAGAAGGTCATGTGCAAAATCACATGTCTAGCACAAGGCTGAGAGCTGGGGCCGGAACCCACGTGGCCAGGTGGAATTCCTCGCTTTTTCCACTACCCGCTGCTGCCTTCCTACTTTAGGTTCCTCGTCTATGTGAAGAAGATGCTAGATTGTCCATCTTTTTATGGCTCCTTCAACTATGAGAATCTCTGACTCTATAACGAGGTCCCTTCTCCAGGGAGCTCCTGGTTTGGGAGGGACACATAGACCAAAAACTAACATTGTTCCCCTGCCTACCTTACAGGGTAGTTGTAAAGATGACATTACATAATGTACTAATCCATTGAAAGCACTTTGTGGTTCAGTAAAACCAGATGCAATCTTAGCACTTTGTATGCGCCACTTGACAGAAGGTATTTCTCCAGGTTCTCATTAGTTGTCCAAGTACCTGCCTCCCCCAGGAGACCGCAGGGGCAGGGAGCATGTTGTACCCCCATCACTAACAATTGTGTTACCAACCTGGACTGTTAAGAAAACAATGAATGAGACGGGGCAGCTTGAGCTTAGAGAGGGAGGGAGCTGGATCCCTGCGCCATGTTCATTTACTTCAATGCACATTTTTGTGTTTCTCAATGTACATAACACAGTTGGCAGAAGTTCATGGTGGAAGTTCAACAACTATTTGCAAGACGAGGGTGAGGGTAGGGGGGAGAAGGAAGAGGATGAGGCAAAAGGAGGAGGAAGAAGAAAGGAAAAAAAAAAAGAAGGAAGGCGATAGAGCATCAGAATTTATATTAATAAAATGCTTTTATCTCCATAGATGTGAGTGCCAGGATTTCATTTGTCTTGGCTTCCTCGTATTTTCTCAGAATCCCAAATAAGTGCACCAGTAGTGCCACGGGAGAGGACGCCTAGGAGCTCTCATGACAACGCCGTGTTCCGGGAAATCACGTGGGAGTCGCAGCAGCAGCAGCAGTGGCACGGCGCTAGCTGCCCCCGCATTCCTCTGGAAAGGCTGGAGCTTTGCTTTGTGTTGTTTTAGGCTCTCTGGCCAAGGAAGCATTATTGGAAGGAAACTCTCCACCCCCTCACCTCCCCGGTCCCACCTCCCAGGGCTGGCTTGTGGTCAGTGAAGTAAATGTAGTTCGTGCCTGTTGAGAGACGTGGGGCAAGAGGCTGCGTGGAGCACTGCCAGCGTGACAGTGGAGGTGCGTCAGCGGGCTGGGTGACAGGTGGCAGAGGCCAGGGCCTGGGTAATCACTTACAGTCATGGAGGTTCCTCTCCCTCCCAGACATTGTCCACTGATGGGAAATGAGGGAGTGGGCAGCCTCGCCACACAACCGGAGCCTGGACAAAGATGTCTTGGGCAATTTGCATATGAGTTTCCTTCTTTAAATAACTACAGAGTAAGTCAATAGCCCCAGGAGAAATTTGCTCGTTGGCTGTCTTATTCATTTTTTTTGAAGAGTCTCTTATAGGCATTTCTCTTTGGCTTCCACGCACTTGCTCAGGCTTGTCTTATTCTTTTAATTCCAAAGTTCTACCATTCAACAGTTAGGAAGGAGCCGGCTTTGAATCTGGGAATGAGCTAGCACAAGGACAATGAGATAGTGGGCTTGTTTGCGGATGTGTGTCAGAGAGAAAGCGTGCCACCCACGTGTGGGAGAGAGGTTTGCGGGACTGGACATGCAAGGTGGGCTCTAGCTGGCAGCACTGGAGCAATCAGACAACGGTAGAGTTGGGGATGGCTACAACTGGAAAAGCTGGAAACTGTGGCTCTCATCTGAAATACGGGGCCTGCATTTATTGTAAATTCTCCCCACATGGAGTTAGGCAAGGGTGTGCTGGTAAACTGGCTCTTTGAAAAGAAAAAAAGAACAAAAAGGTCCTGGTCTGTAATGTCAGCCAATTTTCATGGTGTAATGGCTTTGCCACTTATTAGATGTGTGCTCCTTGGCTAATCTCTTAATTTCCCCAAACGGCAGTTCTCTCTTTTGAAAACTGGGAGCTCAGATGATGCAGATGATGCTGTTTGGAGACTTGGCTGAGCCTACAGCACTCTCCTCTGAGAACTGCACCCTGCATGGTGCTCCTTTTGGTGCCAATATTCCGCCTGCTCTTTGGCCTGATGGTTTGACTTCATCTTGGTGGGTGGGACATATCCCAGCTGCTCTTCTGCACTCAGGCCAGTTTGAGTAGGAGTTTGTAAATTGCAACCAATAGAGCTTTAAATAAGGCAGAAAGAATCCTTAAGGCCTTTTTGAGCTCTGACAATACACCAATGGTTCTCAAAGTGTGGTTCCCCCATCAGCAGCATCAACTGCACCTGGGGACCTGTTAGAAATGACAATTCTCAGGGCTCTACCATAGACCTATTAAATCAGAAATTCCAGGGATGGGGCTGAGCAATTTGTGTTTGACAAGCTTTCCGGGTGATTCTGATGTGTTCTTAAGTTTGAGAACTGTTGCATTACAATTCTAATGATGGTATGTTTTATTTAGGAAAGGCATTTTCAGATGGATCCAATTTTCTCTTCTGAATAATTAGATGAAGGCCAAAGGATGAAGTTTTATTGGTTAAAAAATTTAATTTTTATAAATAAAATATATCACTTTTACAACTTGAAAGAAATAAAAGAAATCTCCTTTTTTCCTTTTTTAAAATTTTAGTTTCAGTGGACCAAGACTGACATTTCAATGACTAGCCTAAAAGAATATAAAAGAAGGAAAGTGTAGAGAATGAAAACACTGCCAATAAATGAATAGAAGTGAAAAATAAGCACCAATTTCAAGACAGTGAAGGCCGGAAGGAAATACAGAAGAGAAAACCCAGATGCTGTGTGATTTTGCACTGGAAAAGATTTCACATAATGCGCCATTAAACATTGAAATGACTAATAATTTCTGGCATTAGGAAACAGTTTGAGAGTCCACTGGTAATAGGTTTACATGAGTACAGTAAAATGTGAAACAGGAAACTTTCACTTAACTTCATCCTGACATATATCAAAAGCAGTTTCCACTGTTAGATTTGGAGAGATGTGGTCAGATAGGAATTTTCACTACAAAACCATCTGAAACAGGCAGTTTAAGTGGATAGGGCTCATTGGTAAGCTGGTTGTTTGAAATGGTAATTTTTTTTTCTATAGGAAGTCATACTGCTGGAGAGCAGATTGCAGATTGGACAACGGAATCCTTAATGGAAGTAAATTGGGGTGCCTGGGAGAGGGGAGCCCAGGGGGTGAGCTGCCCCGTAGCAGTTCCCTCACCAGTCCCTAGAGGGCAGCCAGGAGGCTGAGATTAGAGAGAGAGGTGAGGCAGAGAGAGGGGAATCAGAAAAGGAGGGAGTCCTCTCTTGGAGGGAATGGGGGCTGAAAGGGGTCCCTTTGCAGAACAGCAGGGGAACTGAGGGTGCAAGGTGGTTCTGCAGCTGACTGACTGCGTGAGAAACACAACCTGTATTTTTCTCTGCGCTTATACTCACACTTCACTTCTGGCTGCAAAATGTGTGAAGGTTATTCCACGTGGGAATAATTCTCCAATTCTCTGCAGACACCAATTGCGTGTCCTATAATTCAATCCTGACACTAACTAGCACAGAGTTAGCACAGACCTCTCTAGGTAAGGGCTCAGTCCCACCAGACTGCCCCCTACCTCAGACACCAGTAGCAAGTCCCAGGTTGTGACCTGTACTCTGACCAACAGGCTCTGAATCGAGGGTTCCTTTGACTCTCTCCTCAGGTTCAGTCATTTTGCTAGAACAGCTCACAGAACTCAGGGAAATACTTATGTTTCCTGGCTTATTACAAAGGACACAGATAAAGAGATATACAGGGTGAGGTCTGGAAGGGTCCAGAGCACAGGAGCTTTTGTTCCCGTGGAGGTGGGGGTGTAGCCAGCCTCCCAGCACAGGAATGGGCTCTTGTTCACCAACCCAGAAGCTCTCTGGACCCTGTCCCTTTGGGTTTTTGATGGAGGCTTCATTACACAGGCATGATTGATTGAAATCATTGGCCATTAGTGATTAACTCTACCTTAGCCCCTCCCTGGAGGTCAGAGGGAGGTTGGGGCCGAAAGCTCCAACCCTCTAATCACATGCTTGGCTCCCCTGGCACCTCGCCCCCATCCCAGGCTATCCGAGAGCCCCCAGCCATGAGTCATCTCATTTGCATTCAGACACTTATACTTCTGAGATTACAGGGATTTTAAGAGCTGTGTGCCAGGAAATGGAGACAAAGACCAAACACGTATTTCTTATTATGAATCAAAATATCACAGTGACCAAATGTGTATATGTTATTAGTAAGTTAAGTAATCAAAAGTTGGGAACTGCCCCTGTCTGCCATCAGCTGCTGTGCCCACACTGTGCTGTGGTGTAGACGTCTGCAAGTTTGAATAGCACAGTGGTTATGATTTCTGGCTCTGCTGTCAGATGGATCCTGGTTGGAATCCTAATTCTTCCAGTTACCAGCTGTGTGACCTTGGGTGAGTTATGAAGACATACTGTGTCTTAGTTTCCTCATCTGTAAAATGGAGAGAATAAGGTAACATAATAAAAATATGTATATTTGACATCTGCCACTGGTTCTTGGCACAGAGCTCCTAAACTTTTGTAATTTCCTGAGCAACAGAGGTGCCAGGTGCACCTTTGTTCTAATATTTGGTCTTTGACCCTGGTTGCTGACACAAAGTTCCTAATCGCTTGGAATTTTCTGGGTGATAGCATCTTTTGTTCTAATGAGGCAACTCTTGATAGACTCCTGGAAGTGGACTGGTCACGAGAAAGATCAAGCCTTGACTAGAAGGTTGGAATTTTCAGCCCCATCTTTTATCCTCCAGGGAGGGAAGAGGAGCTGGAGATCGAGTTAATAATTGATCATGCGTACGTGATAAAGCCCACATAAAAAAACCTGAGCTATGAGATCCAGAGAGCTTCAGGGTTGGGGGACATGCCCACGTGCTGGGAGGGTGGGTGCCGCACCTCCATGGGGAGAGAAGCTCTTGCACTCAGGACCCTTTAGGGCCTCGCCCTATGTACTCCTTCATCTGAATGCTCGTCTGTACCCTTTATCATTATCCCTTTTTATATAATAAACTGGTAATGGGGAGTAAGTATTCCCCCAAGTTCTGTGAGCTATCCAAGCAAATGATCAAATCCAAAGGGGGCAGTTGTGGGAACTCTGATTTATAGCCAGTATGTCAGCAATACAGGTGACACCTGGGACTCGCGATTGGCGTCTGAAGTGGGGGCAGTCTTATGGGAATGAGCCGTTAATAGGTGAGGTCTGCGCTAACTCCCATGAGTGTTGGAGTTGAATTGTAGGACACCCAGTTTGATGTCCTACAGGAAAATGTAATGTGTGGGGGAAAAAAACACATACCTGGCCACAGAAATGTGTTGAGTATGAGTGTAGGGAAAAAAGCAGAGTTTGTTTTTCCTATACAATAATAACAGCGCTTACGTAACAAGGTTGTTCTGAGAATTCAATGATATAACGCATGTTATCACACTGAGCATTTACGTTGGATGTTGTTATTTGCAGTTCGTCCCTGAGATACCTTTAGTTAAGTGATTCTCATTCTTTTTGAAAAAAGACAGTGATAGAGTTTAGAGAGGGCCATTAGCTAACACACGTGTGAAGTATAAAGCAGACTTCAATGGTTGTAGAAATTGCATTTACTTTCTCATGTTAGCTGGCAGCCCACATCTCTGAATCTTCACAGAAAATCCTACCAATTGAAATTCTTATTAGGAGCATGTTCTATAGGAATTTAGGACTTCTAGAGAAAATAAACATAGGAAAATTTTCCATAGTAGTTCATAATGCAGACAGAGGTGATTATAACTGCAGTGTGTATTTCCTTCAATGTGACAGCTGTTTGAAGGAAATAGGAATTAAAAACAAAAATGAATGCCCACTTGGCAATTGGAAGGAAAAAAAAGCAAAACAGAAACAAACCCTGCTTAACGATGTAGGGAAATCATTGCTGAACATATTTAGTCATGTGCCTAGCTCTTCTGACAGCCCCAAGTGCTGAACATATTCATGAATATGGTTTTTGCCTTTGTTGTGCTAGGTAAATACTGATAATACGCTGCCATCTGGGCTTTCAGAATGCTTTGAAACACCTACAGGGTTACAGCTGCTTTCCTCCTGCACGTGGTTTCCCCAAGTCCTTGTGGTGCGTGGACAGAGCCAACTTGGTTAGGATGTGTCCATCCCACAGATTTGAAACACATCTTTGTTGGGAGCTTCTGGCTTCCAGAAGAGATGTAGGTAGGTTCTGTTGGTGCTTCCTGTGCTGACTGCAAATGACTCCATGCTAGTAACACACCCTTCCAGTCCAAGTGTTTACAGGACAAAGGAGCAAACACCAAAAGAACAAGAATCCTTGTACCAGAGGGAGTTCAAGAGCTCTCCCACTCTCTTCTCTGGGTCTGTCCTGGGTAGCTGTGCGTCCTCGGGCACCGCATGAGTCCCCAGGGAGGGCCAGGATGGTCAGTTCATACAAGAAGTAATAAATGAAGAAATTCGGGATATGACTTGGAGATTGGGCCAACAGGATATGCGAATGGATTGGATGTGGCATTTGAGAGAAAGAAAAGGTCAAGGATGAGTCCAAGATTTTTGATCTGATCAAGTTGAAGTTTTTTCCTGAGGTGGGATGCGCAGAGCGAGGAGCAGATTTGTGAGGGGGAAATGAAAGATTTGGTCAAGACACTCTTATGATGTCCTGTTGCTATGTAACAAACCACCGCAACACTTAATGACTTAAAGCTACAATTTATTATCTTTCGCATTTCTATAGGCTGGCTGGGCTCAGCTGGGTGATTCTCGGTTGTTTTTCTCTTGCAGTTGCAGTGAGACATCTGGGGCTGCTCATATGGCCGGCAGTTACTGCTGGCCATCTGCTGGGTGCTCAGTGGGGGCTGTCAGTGCACTACAACACATGCTGCTTGGCCTTCCTACAGTAGGGCAGCTGAGTTCCAAGAGGGAGTGTCCCAAGCAGTTGCATTCCAAGAGAGTCAGGTGGAAGTTCCAAACATTCTTATGACCTAGCCTGACAAGTGCCCAGAGTCACTTCTGCTGTATTGTACTGGTCAGGCAAGTCCCAGAGGCCAGCCCCTATTCAGGGAGAGGGGAGGAAGGCTTCACCTCTAGATGAGGAGCAGGGAAAAAAGGTGCTGTTGACAGCTATCTTTGGACACCATCTATCACTGACCACGTGAGTTTGAAATGTGTACTGATATCAAGTCTGGAACTCAAGGAGAGATTGAGTCTGAAAACTGGTTAGAAAATTTCTCCTCAGAGATTTTTGTTTGGAGTATTAGACATGATGGTGTTAAATTAGAAACGAATTGCCTTCGTGTGTGTGTGTGTGTGTTTTAAGTAACCTAGTTCTAGGTGGCATTTGAGAAAGCATCAAGTTATTCTACTGGGTATGTCTGTGATAGCTAATAAATGAACCACATATTTTAATCATAATTAATAGTTATTAATCGCTCCACAAAATGCCTGATGTTAAGCAGGTACTGCAGACAAGTGTTCACCATTATTATTATGTTATTGTTAGTCATTGCATACACTCATATATGTATATTTTAAAGTTTCCTTATTCATGTTCTTTCTAAACCAGGTAGGTGCCCCATGCTGGGCCTCTGTGATGCATTATCTGTCTGTGTTCACATTGGGCTGATTGTTCCTGATGCTGTACAGCAGTTTAGATGACCCGAATGTGTGCACTGTTTCTCAACCTGGAGTCTTCTGAAATATTCTCTGAGTTCACAAAATCTATAGGAATCTAGAATATTTGTATTTTCCTATTTATAATAATATTAAAGTAATAAAACACATTCGGGAATCCCTGGACCACTTCCTTTTATTGAAGGACCCCATGCATTCCAGAGGGGCATTTGCATTGACTATATGGTCAGGTTAGTATCAAGGAAAACCAAATTACGCTACAGCGTACACGCTGAGGTTTTGTGGTCATTCTGGAGAGAAAGGTAGTGGGAGAATGAATGGCCTGGACCAATGCCATGTGAAGCTATAAAGACTGAAAAGCAGAGCTGGCCATTAGCACAAATTCACAAAGTCAATGGCTTTGTGGTGAAATCCTGCCTTCATATATACAAATTAGCAATGATTAGTTAGCCATAAATGCAGTAGTGAGAAACAAAGAATTTTTTTATTAAGCACTATTTTTAAATTTTCAGTGTTACATTTTGTAGTGTGCTAATTGCCCTTTCAAGATAATGGATCTGTTGTTAAAAGAAAGCTTATTTTTTAAAAAAGAAAAGCACTAATTATGATAACAATGGTTCAAATGATGGCCAGAATTTGCAACAATTAAAATTAAATATATCAGTACATTTTATACTATTAAACCAAACATTAGCAAATTACTGGAAGCAAATAACATTATCTATTACTCTATGTTAATATTGATAATTTTCATTTTGTTGGTTTGGTAGGTTGGTTTGTATTTGATTTATAAATTTGTTCTTATATTTGCATAAGAGCTATGTTTATAAAGCATTTACACTTCATTTATCTCAAAGAAACGTTGTAATTAAAGTGATTTATACCAACACCAATGATTTATAATATTTTTCCTTTAAAGTGTTACTTCATTACTAACATTTAGGAAATACTGACTTAATGAATACACTCCCATAAATCCAAGAATCATTCTCAACATGTGGCTAGGAAGAGGGTTTAAAACCCCACTATAGGGCCCATTTTTTTCTTCACGGAGATGTTGATAGGCTTGTAAAATTTCTTGGTCTAGTTTTTTGTTGTTGTTTTACTTTTTTAAAGATTTTTTTGATTGTTTGTTTTGCCTGTGTGGAACATAGCAGAAATTTATGCAGGCATCTCTAGGTGTGTTTTATGGTTCTCTAGCGGACTTAACTCATTGTGCTCCAATGATACAAGTCCACTTTCACTTCTAAGAATATGCCAGTCTCTTTCCCACCTCAGCAACTTTGTACATGCTGTGAGCACCTTCCCTGGATTTTTGCATGGTTAATTGTTTCTAATCCTTAGATCTCTGCTTAAACATCCCTTCTTCAGAATGCCCTTCTGTTAGGTAGATAGTGAAGATTCCAGGTCTCCTAGGGTCACAAGTGGGTGTCTTGCCTTGGTACAATTGCCCCACTTGGGAAAAAGGACAAGGGTGGGCCCCGGATCCCCATCTTGGTCCTGCCCCACCTTAATCCTGCCCTGAGCTACTGCCATACCTGGAGGAAGAGGGAATACCCTATGAATCTGCCAATCAGAACTTAGCGTGCCAGCTGCAAAGGAATGCAGAGGACTCTCTAGCCCACAGGCCAAGCAGCATAGGTACCATAGAGTCTGGAAATTGACCTAGAGCATCTCACATGCATAGTAATGTAACCGCCAACTGTCCAATCAAAGCGGTTCCATGATGATGTCTGAGCCACATGGAGGTCCCAATCCAGGCACTATAAAACAAGACTGAGATCATAACCAACCCCCTTTTTTTTGCCCTTCCTTTTGTTCTCTCTTTGCTGTGACAGTGGGTCTGGTTGTCATCTGTGGCATATGTATCACGCTTTGTAAACCTATATCTTGCTCTTGCCCTATAATCCTATCTTTTTCTGCTCAATAAACCTCATTTTCGTGCTTGCCTTCCTTTGGTGCATCTGGTCATTCTTCGGCCATGAGTGTGCCAAGAACCCACATTTCAGACCGAGACCTGACACTGCCACCACCACCATCTAAAGGAGTTCCTCTTAGTATCCCTCATCACCTGCTTTATTTCTTCCATAACACGCACAGGCTCTCTCTCTCATTATGTAAAGTGTTATTCATTGCCTGCCTCCCTCATCATACTGCAAGTTAATAAAGGGCAGGCTCCACATCTGTCCTTTTGGCCGTTGTGTTCCCAGCATCTAGCACATTGTATGACACACGATAGGAACCCAATATGCATTGGTTATATTTAGAAATATGGTAATCCCTGCTTTTATGACTTAGTTTACTCCTAGAAATCATATCATCTAGGAAGCCCCTGTGAAAGAATTGAGAACTTACTCAATGGTGAAAAACACTTAGTGAGTGAATTAAAGGAACCAGTAGAGAGAGTCAAGGGGTATTGGTTGAGCAGAGTGGTGCAAAGCACCCAGAAGTGGGGACCGACTTCCCAAAACAGCTGTGCTATTTGAGCTACAGGTACTCAATTGTTCTCCATATCCCCACAGTTTGATGCTGGGTGGGAGGGAAATGATGGTCCCTTAAGGCCTTGTTCTATTAGACAGTAGCCAGAAAGTGTGCCTTAGTCAGGATGAGATCCTTGCAAGCTGATAATCAATTAATGGACTCAGTGATTGAAAGAATGACTAGATTTTATACCTCAGATTTTTATCCATTCATCTTAGAACACTGTTGAGTTATATATTGGAAGATTACCATTTCTCATTAATTCTAACATGCACATTTCTCCCACATTTTAGTATCTCTGAAATTGATGTTAACAATTGACGTCATGCCTGGTTTACTTGGTGGCCTTCTTCCTTTCAAACAATGCTTAAAACGATGTGCACTTTATAACTGACGGCATTTGGGAATTCACAAAACAAGATAACTCTATTCGTTTGAGGCGGTTGGCTAATATTTGTCCAGTGAAAGAACTTGGAAGCAGCTAGCTAGGAGTCAGCCACTGTAGTAGCTTTTCAGCAAAAAATGCCTACCAACAATCCCTGTGTAGCTGTGCTGCTCTTCCAGCCAAGAAGCGGAGTCTGTTTCGCCTCTGCATGATTCTATGTTAATCCTGTGATTTACTTTGATCAATAGAAATGTGGGAGAAGTGACCCTGTGTGACTTCTAGTTCCTTTGGTGAGCCAGCTACTTCAATGTAAACATGACTACTGAATGATGAGAGACCTCAGAGGGAGAAAGAGAGAGAGTAACCCAAGGGAGGGAGGCAGAGAGAGAGAGAATAAGCCAAGGGAGGGAGGGAGAGAGAGAGAGGACCTTGGAGGAGAAGGGAGCTGCCCCAGCCGTCAGCCAGCACCAATGCCCTAAGCACGTGAGTGAGGCCATCTTGGATCTTCCAGCCCCAGACAATGCCATGTGGGGCAGAGGTGAGCCATCCCCTCTGAGCCTTGTCTGAATTCCTGACCCACAGAATCATGAACACTAAAATGTTTTTTGTTTTAAGGTGCTAAATTTTAGGGTGGTTTTTTACACATTAATAAATGAGACACCAACAGAAATAGAACTTAAGTCCTACAAATTCTTCTCTCAATTTTCCCCAATTTGGAACAAACTCTCTCCCTCAAATAAAGAAATATCCTTGAATGATGTGAGCCTTAAGAAAAACTGCCCATGTTTCTTCCAGATCAGATTTTCTGGCATTAACAAAACACTCATGAAGTGCTATGAGAAGTCACAGCTCGAAAACAAATCCTGCTGGGATTATCATTTCCTCACATCACCTGCTTGCTCACAATTGTTTCTACTCAAGGTAATGATGCTTCATTGAAGATCTGGGCCTTGTAAAAGACATTTTGCTGCATAACCTACTGTAAAACTGTATCACCACTACAGAGTCACATCTAAAAATGTCCAGTGCTCCTAAACAAGAAATGATTGCCCGGCCATGGCAATTCCATAAAAGAACAACCTTTGAATGACAACTGTTGCTCAAGACCATGATTAGTAGAATGATCTGGATCTGACGAACCTCACAACCACCAGGGCACAGGCGTGCCCCCCAAAGCAACACTCAGGGAAATACTGGAGACGTCTGTCCTGAGAATTGCCAGTCAGAGCAGCCGACCTGCTGACCAAGCAGGATATCCTCAGTGTGTGTGCTAGTTTCTCAATCGGAAATTTGAAAATCAGGAACATTGCAAAAGGGAGGGCAAGCACTCTGAAAGATTAATATCCGGTGAGGTGCGAGAGGGAAAATTAAGCTACTTACTTTGCTGTAACAACCTCAGAATGGAAAGCTATTTTGGTAGCCAACTGTGGAAAGTTAACATTAACGAAATAAAACCATGGGGTCATAAAGCTAGGAATGTGCAGGAATTCATGAGTCTGGTTTTCCTAAGCTTATTTGCTCTTTTGGAAGAAATTTTCCTCTATTGCTCCATGAAACATGAGTGTGTGTGTTTACACTTTAAAATAAAATATCACATTGTATCATTAGGTCTTATTATTCCTAATCCAAAGATTAATCCATATATGCAACCCGATAATTATATTCTTCTCTGTGTCTGCCTAAACTTAATGGGACACTGAAATGAAGAATGAAATATCACCTGCAGCCTTTGTCTGGCACATGAGACCTTCTCTGGGGAATAGCTGGGGTTATAAAACCTTCTAGGAATGAGAGTCCAAATCAATCCGTCATCCCAGAAAACCCAGACAGCCCGTCCTAGTCCATATGGAATCTGTCTAGACGACTACCTACTGATGAACATGATGAAGATGAGGATCAATACCATCCTTGCTACGATTCAGCAGAGTATTGTACTTGGCTTTGGATTGCTACATAAGATCTGGGGGAGACATAAAACCAGGAAGAAAACTCTGCAATGGAATCATTACCTAGGAAAAACAAACCACAAAGGAAAGGAGAGTGTGTATTGAAAAAGTTCAGCCTGACTGTTAGTGCCCTGGATTGAATAATTTGCCGTGAGGCAGAAAGAAATGTCTCCTTTCCTAGCAAGTGTAAAGGCACAATATCATTTTGTCATTGTTACAGAAACCCATTGATTGACACTCAGTAGCAAGCCCCTCCTGACATGTTCTCTGGATCCCATCAGCAAACCTGGAGGAAACAATGCCAGATAGACCATGCTTTACGAAATCTCATTGGAAGCTAGAAGATCAGTCGGTATTGATTTTTCTTCAAATAAACCTAGAAAAAATAGCTCACCTTCTTTTCTAGCAAAGAGAGTAGGGGAATTCACACCAAATCAGAGACCCAAAGTTGAGTTTCCTGGGGCATGACCCTTCCTCTTGACAAGAATAGCTTAAGCTGGCTTTGAGGGTGGGAGTGAGAAATGTCCTCGTGACCTCTCCCCAGTCCCCAGCATTTCCCCTCGCAGCACCTGAGGGTTTTCACTTCTCTTTGTGACGATTTACTGAAGGACCACCAATTCAGCCTACTACTAAAGATGCAAATGGCCTTGGCAAAGGAGGCAGGATGGCAGGAACACTGATTCTACTCCAGGCCAAGTACAGAGGAGAGGGACAAAACAGGACCCAGGAAATGTGTATTGGAAGTTCAAAGGTTGAACATACATAGGACAGTGATCTTGTTGGGACACCCAGGTGAGGCATCAGAGTGGAGAGTGAGGCTGAGGAGCAGGGCATCTGAGATGGGAGGACATTCTTGGGGGAGTCATAGACCTGGACATAGGACATAGGACATAGGACAAGGGCAGGGAGAAGCCCTGGGCATTTAGGGAAAGAGAACTTCAGAGGTAGCAAAAGGATGGCCAAGGTTGGCAGAAGGGAGATTTTCAAGGGGCTGAATATGGTCAGCCCCACCTGCAGGAAGCGGGCGCGGGGGTGCGGGAGTGCCTTCTGGTGCCAGGGTCCAAGACTGGGCTAGAACCATTGGCCCAGAGACTGAGCTTCAGAATGGGCTTCTTCAGCCTTTTTGCCATCTGTGGACTAGTCTCACCAAACTCAGTCACCCTATTCACTACGTTACATAGTACATTATATTCTGCAGCCCCCTAGCTTAGAAACACAATTCATGGATTGTTTTCAAGGTGAGACTGAGTCTGTACTTCGGGTAAGATTTTTGAAGGTCAGTCTTTTGTGTCCACACCCAGGTCCTTGTTAGGGTCAAGCCCTCTGGGTTAGCACAGGGAGCCACAGTGTGCTAAGCAGCGTTGGGCTTGAAACAGTTGAGCAACAAATCTGTTCCCTTTATCTTCCTATGCATTTTCAGCAGTCATCATGATTCATATGACATAGTTCCTCGAAAGACCAAGATAAAAAAGATGACAAAGTAAAATGCACAGAATGCTTCCTATTGCCTGTAGTTCAGGGATACATATTTTACTATTATTTAGAAGTACAGCACGTAGTTAAGAATGCCAGGGTCTTCAGACATTGGAAGCATAAGGAAAGAACTGTTTCTGGTGATTAAATATAGATACTGGGTAATACGTTCGTTTCTAACTTTTTTAAACTGATTTTCTCATTACGAACAAACTAAAAGGTAGTGACTTTTATAACAATGCTGGCTTCTCAAATGTGGAGGTAGAAAGACTTATGACTTTATAGGCATGCACATGACACAGATCAATTTTTAAAAATTTTATATTGTGGATTAAAATCCTGAAGTTTTAATCTCCTTTTAACAGTTATAGGTAAAAAAGGAAGTCCAATCAGGATGGAACAACATTATAAAACCACTAGTCTAACAGTTTTCAGAGTATGGCCAGAGGACCCCTGGGGCCCTCTGGGTTCTCTTCGGGAAATTTTCCAGGTCCGACCTTTTCCAACTACATATCTGTGTAAGGCTGGATTTTCTTCACATACATTAGCCAAGACAACCTAAGTAACAGATTGAATATAGAAGTATTAATAGATATGAGATTCTAGCCATCTACTCTGAGGCCAGACATTAAATAAATTTCCAAAAATATAACACGGTGCCAGTCTTCTTATTTCATTTTTTGGGGGGAAAATATGGTTAATTTTCACACACACAAAAAAAGTTATTTATGTTCAAATGTAGAGGGCTTATTGTAATTATTTTAAATGAATGAACACACAATAATTTCTCAGTTTGAATTTCTAACATAGTAAATACTAACACATATAAACCACATAAACAAAAGCTCTTTAAGTTCTTTAATAGTTTTTAGGCATGTAAGGGGTCGTGATACTGAGATGTTTGAGAATTGCTACATGAATCCTGGCTCGTTTTCCTCAAGCTTATCCTCTAAACTTTGTACCTATCTCAACCCATTTCTTTAGCTTAAGTTTGTTACCACTTCCACCCCACCCCTCTACTTTCCTCCCAAAATTATGCTCATGTGCAAGGGTAATATAAAAATATTTAGCGACTGGTATGGCCTGGAAACCCACCAGTCCAAAGATTTGCACAATCTACGTGAGACTTTTCCTCTCCCATCCAAAAGACTGTTCTGCTCTCAAGTGAGTCCCAAGGCCTTAGCACAGTACCTGGTGCATGGCAGGGGTGTTTTCAGAATCTGTGTGTGAGTCCATGTTTATCTGTCCTGAGCACAAACTCTGCCTCACCTTGTAGGGCCCCTTAAACCAGTTTGAAGGAACACAACACAAGTTTCCACCATGATGATGAGAGGAGAAAAGGTCACCAACCACTTTCATCACCAACCTAACTTGTCCTGAGGAGATGGAGCTTCAAATAGTCTAACATTGTGCAATGTCTTAAACACCTGGATGAGATTCATTTAGGCTCAGGGAATAGGTGAAATGCCCCAGAGATCTTATTTTAACCAAACCAGTTAAACCACTTTAGGTAAAACCTAGTTAACATGTTGCTTAGCATGCAGAAGAATGAACTTGTCACCAGAAACGCATGGAATGCGTTTAGATGTCTTTTTAATTTTTTTTTGGTGAGATGAAATTACGAGAACTGGGAAAACCAGATGCAGGGGATTTCCGAAGGTCTGAGGCAAAGCGAGTGACTGCCAACTCTGCACACTTCGACTGAGCTCTTCTGGAACATGCGGTTCCTCATGCGCTTGCTCTTTCCTTCCTACTTACTGTTAGGGATTACACTGTGCCCTCGCCACACCCCAGATTCAGACGTAGAAGTCCCAACCCTCAGTACCTCAGAATGTGAGCTTATTTGTACATAGAGTCTTTACAGAGGTGATCAAGTTACCTTGAGAGCGGGCACTAACCCAGTGTGACTGGTGTCCTTGTAAAAAGGGGAAGTTTGGACACAGATACGTAGAGAGAGAAGATGATGGAAGATACAAGGAGAATGCCATGGGAATGTGAAGACAGCCATCTACCAGCCAAAGAGAGAAGCCTAGAGCAAATCCTCCCCTCATGGCCCTCAGAAGAAACCAACCCTACAAATCCCTTGATTTTGAACTTCTGGCTTCCCGAATTGTGAGACAATAATTTTCTGTGGAAGCCACTCAGTCTGTGATACTTTGTTACGGTGGCCCCAGGAAACTTGCCTTCAGGTTTCTATTTAACGGCCCTGTTTTCTCTCAGGTGAGAGAACTTTCGGGGAATAATTCTAAGGAGTTCTTTATTTGGGTAAGTGTGAAATATAGAAGAATAATGAGCATTTCCCTCCGCGACAGCTCTGACAACCGCCTCAGCCACACAAGCTTATGAGATTGGCCACGTCCTCCCCCTTGAGACTGGAGAGGCTTCAGTGATACATGAGGGGAAAGGTTTGGCCTTGTCAGTGCCTGGACCCAGCGATGTGGCCTGGCGTCCGTGGAAGCACGGCTGCTACAACCTTCTGGACAGAGACCCCATTTGGGGCTCTCCTTTTTGGGGACTTCTCCCTCTGCTCTTCAGACCTACTGGAACCCAACCCCAGCATGTATCGTTCCACTCATCGTGTGCCATCCGTGACGTCTCTAGTCTGTAGCAGCATGAGGCTACCAAGGGCTTTGGTGTTGCTGCTGACCTTGGCATGCCCCTGTCCAAACCCATCCTCTTCCTCCTGAGCCCACACCCTCTTCTGCTCCCAACTTCCCCAGTGTCTTCATTCTTTTCATCATATGCAGACCAAAAAGTCCTTTTGCGCCACTCTGCGTCCTTTCTGCTAACCCACTCTGCTGCCAAGTCTCCTGAATTCCTCCTTTTGACTTCCTCCCACTCCGCCTTTCCTTGTGTGCCCGCTGCCACCACCCCTGGTGCCCCACGCCATTGGTGCCCCGTGCCAGGACATTGGATGACACTGTTTGGACACCAGGAATCTTTTCATGTTGGGATACCTGGAAGGATAGGGAAGAGGTATAAGACAGTCTAAGGGGGATGGGATGAGAGCCAAGGATGGACTACGGATTAGGAACCAGGTAAAGCTAACTTGGGGCGGGTGAGGGATGGGGTGAGGATATCTACTGCACATATATATGGCAATAAAAAGAAGCTGTACGTTCAGTGGTTTGTTTTGGGGAATTAAAAATTGGTGTGAATGTTGAAATGTCAACAGCCACCCACAGAATGGCCATATCAGAGTGTCATGGGTCATTGCAGAAGTCTTCTCCTGGCTGCTTGAATTTCCTTCCTCTAATATTGCATACACTACCACTGTAGTTCAATATGTAATTTTGGTTAAATGCACCATCTCATTTGTTCATACAGTCAACAAACATTTACTTAGCCTACTTCTCCATACTGAGATTTGGTAGGAATCAAGACTGACTGAATCCCTGTTCTTTTCCTACCATCCTCCCTAACAACTCCTGCTCCAAATGATATTTTTAGGCTTATTCTTAAAGAGTTAGTCACTAAATGTGTGTCTGCCTATCTGCGTGTGTGTGTGGATATACTTATGACAGATATATCACTAAGGCCCCACACAGATTTTTAACTCATTCATTACAATCAGGATGATGATACTAAAGGATAAAGATACTCAATGATTAACAAGGTAATGAGCACCGTGGAAGTAGTAGCATTTCCCTTTGATGGCTCTGTCATTTATAGGATGGAGAAAATATGGGAACATTTCCAAAAATGCAGGAATTATCCCCTCTGTCATGTCATGAGTTTATTTTCATTATTTTCCTCTTTCAAATTTTAAGCTTGAGAACTTTTAAGCTGGCTTTTTAAGGTTATGAGAGGAGAACAAACTTGGTTGCTTGGCTTGGTACTCTAAGCCTAAGTCCTGAAAGTTGTAACATAAAGCAGCTTCCAATTTTTAACTTTGAGAGGCAAAGAGATAAGTGGTTGCCTCCACCTTTCTCCCAATTCCCCTCATCCAGACACTCCAAAGCACCAAGGATGCAGGTCATTCCCCTCCGCTCTCATCCAAGTGCAAGAAAACTTTTTTACTTTTTCTCTCTCAAATAATAACCATAGATTTTTGGAGAAGTCAATCAGTTGAAAATACATGACATAGAAAATATTAATCACACAGGCCTCACAGAGGGGATCAAAGATAATGAATTATAAACTGCTGGGTATTTTCTGAATTTCAAGCACGAAGGCAAAAGTTTGGCTCATATTGAGCAAGCGTGAAGATGAATGCCATCTGGGATTCAGGGCACCATTCGTCATGCTCCTTTTGGCCATCCGCTTGCACAGGCTTGGAGCGGGTCCAGGGGAGGAAGTTGGGGAGAGGGAGCCAGTAGAAAATGCCCAGTTTTCATTCTCAAGTCTCCTGAAGGAGAAGACTTGTCTGGACTTGTTTGAAAAGTTCTGGAGAAATGCCTCACTTATGACAAATGGAGAAGTTCTGGTTATAGAAGCAGGAAGTTATCTAGATTGTTCCTGGGTCACAGGCAAGAGGAGACAAGAAAGAGATGCCTTTGGTTAAGGAATACATATATATAAATATACACACACACACAAACATACATGAAGAGACTGGGGATGGAAAGACGGGCCCCTGGGCTCTTGGCTATTGTCTCATAAAGCCAGGCGCCCCCTTCCTGGCCAGCCCTCAGGCCTCATGTGCAGGGGGCGGGTGTCAGCCGTACCTGACACGTGGCCGGGCTCTGAACTGTGTACTTTGTAGCATTGCCTGACTTAGTTCTCTTAGGACCCAGAGGCTAATCTTAGCCCCATTTGATAGAGGAGAGCTCTGAGACCCAGAAAAGTTAAAAAATGTTCCCAGCGCCACGAGTTGGTCTCTCCATCTCCCGGAGTTTCTTAAGCATCACTCCAGCTCCCTCAGTGCTATCACTACTTTTGTTTTCTATGTTCCTCCAAAGTTTTCTGTGCTGTATGGAGTAAATGCAGGAAACTTGCTCTGTGCCCCACATTGAAAATGCAACAAGCATTTCCTGAGAATTATTAGGTGCTAGGTTTGTACTGAACAGAGATGAAAATGTAGAGCTCCCGCATGGAAACAGCTCATCCTCATTCATCCGTCTGTCCAGCAAACTTTTCCTAAGCACTTCCTGTGTCCCAGACACTGTACTTCGGGCTGAGAATAAAACGCCAGATAAGCAACTGTGTTTAATATTAGTAATGACAATAACAATACAGTAGTCCCCTTTAGCTGCAGTTTTGCTTTCCATGGATTCAGTTACCTGTGGTCAACAGAGGTCTGAAAATAGCTGAGTACAGTACAATAAGATATTTCAAGAGATAGATCACATTCACATATCTTTTATTACAGTATGTTGTTATAATTGTTCTATTTTATTAGTTATTGCCAATTTCTTACTGTGCCCAATTTATAACTTCAACTTTATCATAGGTGTGTATGTATAGGGAAAAACCATAGTATATATGGAATTTGGTGTATCTGTGGTTCCAGGCATACACTGGAGGTCTTGAAATGTATCCTTCATGGATAAAGGGGGGTTACTAATAAGGCTAATGTTTATTGAGCACTTACTATGTGTCCTCTACTGTTCAAAGCACTTTGTACCTATTAATCAAGCCTCACCACAAGCCTGTGAAGTGGGTGCCATAATCATAATCTCCTTTTATAGGTGAGGAAACTGAGGCATAGGGAGATTAAGAAACTTGCGATGGAGGCAAGATTCAGTCAGTTCGAATACTGCATGCCCGTGTGAGAAACACACGCAACAGCAACAAAAATGTTTGTACTACAGCATGATTAGTGAGAATTGAGGCCAGCCATGGTCATTAGGGCCAAGGGGAGTCAGTGACCAAACATGCCCTTCTCCAGGGTTCTGGGAGGGTGTTGTGTCCTCAGAGCAGACGTGTGGCTCTTGGCAAGCTAGGTTAGGAGAGTTGTCAGAGTGTGCTGAGCTGCATATTCAAGAGACAGAAATGAAATTCATTCCCCTTCTTTCAGCTTCATTTCAAGTACAGAGGGCTGTTTCTACATCATCAGATCTCAGGGTTGCATGGAGGAAATGGCTTTGGTCGTGTTTGGAAAAGGGTCAGCAAGGTGCCAGTGGGAATCTTGGGATGGTTATTTCTGTTATTAAGATTCAAATGCAAGGTGTTCATGTGGAGTTCATTTATTCATTCAATATTTATTAAGCACCTACTGTGTGCCTGGAAACTGTTCTGGGCTACATAGTGAAAAAAAAAAACAGAAAAAATATCCTTGTTCTCAGGGAGTTCACATTCTTGTGGGTGAGACAGGTGAGAAACAATAAGCATTACAAATAAGTGAATTGCAAAGCAAGTTAGAAGGCGATACGTGCTATGAAGCAATATAGCAGGTGGGGAATTGGAATCGTGGGCTGGGGGGTCTGGAGCTTGCCATTCAACAGGGCGGCCAGGCAGGGCTCACTGGGTGTGGCGTATTTGAACAAAGTCCTGAGTGGTGGGAGTAGCCCATGCCAGGGTCCTAAGGCAGGAAGTACCTGGTATGTTTGGGGAACAGCGAGGAGGCCACTGCGGCTGGGCAGAGTTGAGGGAGCAAGGGTGGGAGGGGAGGTCAGATAGAGGACACCAGATTGGGCCCTGTGGACCGCTGCAAAGACTTTGGCTTTTACTTTGGATAAATGTAGAATGCAGCAGGAACGAAGGATTTGATAGAGTTTGGTTCTGGATCTATTTGGAAGCCTGACAGACAGGAGGTCGGGCATCGGAGAAGGAAAGGCACCAAGGTCAAGGACGACTCCACAGTCTTTGGCTGGAGCACACGGGAGGATGGAGATGCTGTCGCCTGTGACAGGAAGATTCCATGGAATGGTTTGGGGGAAGAGTGGGCACTCCATTCTAGACCTAGGACGCTGGGGGGCTGTCAGACACCAAGGTGGGGAGGGCAATTTGGGACTTGGAGATGCAGACCAGGGTGCTGATGAGGGGTCTGGACCCGGGAGCCCTAGGAGGGCAGGTGCTACGGAGAGCCACAAGAATGGATGAAGTCACCGAGGGAGGGAGAGAAAGAAGAGGACCAAGGACTGTGAAGAGGCTGGGAGGAGGCAGCCAAGGAAGCTGAGAAGTTGGGTCCCGAGGCGGGTGGAGAACACGTCAGCCCCGACAGCCCGGTCTGTCTGCTGTCCACAGGGATAGGCACACCCCGAGTGAAAGTCATGTCTGTGCCTTACTCAGGATCCAGGAGTCCGGAGTCAGTCAGGCAAAACAGTTTTAAAGGAGAGGAAACAACTTCTCTTTTCCTGCCATCAGGAGAAAAAAAAAAAAGACTGCTTCAGCAATTTACATAACTGGGCCTTGCGAGGCAGACTGGTGGGACTCCAGTGACGAAGGGAGGAGACTTCAGCAACATCCATTAGTCACTCACCTACTTCATTGTGGGCTGTCTGCATGTGGTTTCTAACCAGGCTGGAATTTATTTAACAAAACAATCATGGGCACCATTTCCCCCAAATCATCCTTGACTCTAAAGGTCATTTGTAACATGTTAGGTTGTGCTGTGGTCCACTCCTAGAGGTGTCTCATTTTCATTTTCCTAATAGGAAAAAAAAAAAAAAGATGGAGCCTGGGTGCACAAATTTGAAATTAAACCCCAGTTCTCCTGTGTTCACCAGCACCTTCTTATCCCTCCGAACATGCATCCTCCAGCTCTGTAGTCCCCAGTGCTGCTTCTTACAGTATTCGTGACTTAAAATGATCCCTTCTTTAAATTGTTTCAACATTCCTTCTCCATCCTGCCCATGCTCTCTGGTTTGGACTGTATCCCCAAGCCACCAGGTTTAGCTGCATCATGATGTGGTATTGAGACAAATGGAAACCAAAGTCTGAGTTCTGGGTAGATGTTGACAGGAGACAGGAAACCAGCCGATGACTTCATTCTGCAGGCCTGCAAGGTCAGGCAGCGGTGAGCTGGTTTGGTGAGCAGAGCCTGGAGATGTCCCTGAGGTGATGGAGCTCGGGGGCAGGGGTCTGGGCCTTGGAAGTGCTGAGCCTGTGGGTGAAGAAAGAGCGATGAAGGCTCCGGTGAAGTCAGTCGTTCAATCCTCATTTACTGAATGACTCTCCCGTCTCATGCATGTTGCTTCTTCATGAATTGATAATATGTTTATGTTATTATGTTGAAGAAACCAGACATAGCCTACTAATGAGGGGTCTGGGAAGGGTAGATGGCAGGTACAGTGTGGGAGAAATGGCACCAGCTGTTGAGTTGGGCTGGCTCGGGTTCAAATCCCGGCCCTGGCCAATTTTACTTTACGGTGTGGCTTAACCTCCTTGGGTTTGCTCCAAGGGGGACGTTACGACATGTTTCTTGAGGAGCTGTTGTGAAGATCACAGATGATTTGTGGAAAATACCTGATACAGCGATTCTCACGTAGTAGAGACTCCATATATTGTTAACGGTTATCATTTTTTTGTTTGTTGTAGCAAGGTGTGGGTGAAGTAAGCAGACTAAATGAGCCTTCCCAAGCAGAGGCTGAGAAAATGAAGAATTATTGCTCTAGGAAAGAGGTGGCCAGTGTGCCACACGCAGGCTGTTGTTCATCCTACTTTGCCTTGGGCAGACCCATAACCAATCCCCACACCCCTGTCACTCGGCTGGGAGATGGCTTCCCAGGTGTGGCCCCAGGCCAGTGCCAATGAACTGGAGTTCACTTGTGCCAGGTAACCTCTGTACCACAGTCATCCTGAGCAGAAGCCCGAGGTGGGCATTTCTGAGAGTTTGTGTGTTGACACCCTCTTTATGAGGCGAAGGGACTTGACTCAAAATAGTCCTCAACAGTGAAAATTAGGAAGGGTCTCTAAGCCTCAGAGGCAGCTTCCAGCTGTGGAAGGTGGCCCTCCATCAGGAATACATTTAGAAAGTTCAAGTCTCTGGATTCCTCTGGGTGGTCATGAATAGGCCTTGCCCACCAGCCATGCCTCGGGAAGGGGTGGACACAGCTGTGGCAGCTGAGTTTGCTGGAACGGGCTTCTGTGTCTGTGCAGTCTCTCTCACGTCGAGGCCTTCCTAGGAAGAGGGACCCCCCCAACCCCCTCCAGGGCAGTTGCCTGCTTCCCTCTTTCCCTCCATCACCCGGAGCCCAGCCCTGCCCAGCTCAGGAGGCAGGAAGGGAGCCCCATCCTTGGCTTCCTCCTCCAACTACAGCCCAGCCTCAGTCAGAGCCAGCAGTGAAGATGCAGAGAGTGCATTATCTGCCCTTTCCAAAGGTGAAACCCATGGTTTTAGCGCTCAGGGGAGATCCCCGAAGGCTAAAAGGTCTTAGCACCAATGATATCCACCCCCAGGTGCAGGGTACTGAAAGTAGATCGTGAATAAGAAAGAAATACTCACTCCCTGACAGCAAGTCAGCAAGTGGTGAGAGCCCGGGGATTCTGGTTTCAGATTCCCTCTCCATTTG
>RJWJ010023709.1:0-25560 GCA_004363605.1 Indri indri | reverse complement strand
AAAAATATTTCTGGAAGGACATAAAAGAATGCACAACCTTTATTTGGAGGTAATGAAGAAGGGGCAGAAGAGAGATAGAGGTAAGAAAAAAATTTTGCTGTATGATACTTTATAACTTTTTAAAAAATCATCTGAATGTAAGACCTAGTCAAAATAAATACAATATATATATGATTAGGCAAACTCACAACTCATTTTGAAAACTTATCAAAAAACCTGATGCACATCTTTCCAGAGCAAGGGTTCTAATGATAACCCCCTGTACCAACAGAGCCTAAGTACTGAATTAAAAAAAAAAGATCATATAATTGAGTTCAGCTTAACCAACTAAGATCCCTGAGTCAGTTGTGTACCTCTTTGTGGCCCAAGAAGAAAACAGTCAGTAACCAAATCTCAGAGAGCTCTTCAGTTTGAGCATAAAATGAGAAAGTAGCATGACCATGTGGGTTAACAAAAGTGACCAGGCCCAAAATATGCTAAAAATTAACCCAAGTCTAAAAGAAACTACATGAACAATTTAATAATTATAAGAGTCACAAAATTCACATAACTTTGAGCCTACTCATATAAACCAACAGCTGACAGTATTGCTAAGAAACTGGTTTTCAGAGTCATTGCCAGTGAATATATTTTCAGGCTGACAGTTTTAAAAATATCTGATGGTTATGAATATGTAACTCACCAAACTTCATCATAGGTGGGTAGAAAAATAACATTACTAATCATATAGGAGTTTGATATTAAACAGTTGAAGGTTTTGTAACTCAAATAACTTTGACTTGCTTTCCTCCCTCCAGTCCCCACCTTGTTACAACTTGCTGCGGAAAACTTACACTCCATTCTTTTCATTTCCAGTTAATCACATTAGAATAGATCTGTTAAGTAAACATGTGTCTAGAATCTGGATTGCTAACAGTCCTAGTGAACTCTTCAACTTTAGTGCTATCATGTATGAAGGTGTAACTCGGGGGTTAAGTGTCAAAGCAAAAATACACAGTAAGTTTTTGCCCACTCTGGCATGTAAAGTCTAGGAGTTTCAGGTTCCCAGTACGCAGCACGGGGTGCCGAGGAATCTGTAACGTCCCAATTGCAATAACAAAAAGCAAAACTGCGTGGACATGTCCCCTGCATAAGCTGCCCAGAAACCTCTCCTCCCTTCCCTTTTATTTTATGAATTATCGTGATGGGAAAGGGACTGATTATTGGAGAGAAAAATGGGAAAGTTCTCTTACAAAATTCTGGTGGAGGCTTCTCTTTCCGAATCAGGTACGGATCAGAGCACTCCTTCCCTTTTCCTCCGAAATATAGGGTGTTATGCAACCGATAAATTCTTCTGAGATTCTCATGTAGGGTCTCTGTCATATCTTAAGTTACCCCCAGAACCTAGAATCTTCCAAAAGTCATGACTGCTATAGGAATAGTGTGAGTATGAAGATGTATCTTATATGATGCCATAAATGTCTTCCTAAAGATCTCAGTGGCAACATGAGCTGGAGGAAGAGTACTTGCTATGTAAGAGGATGTTACTATAAATTCACAGAATTGTACTGTGATACTAAAGAATCATCCCTCAATCTATCTTTAGTCATCTGGGTCTTGATGTCCCAGGAATTACTAAACCATATACATTTTGCCCCAAAGCTTATATTTCTAAAATATTGCAGGGCAGGGGAGATTCCCAAGCACACAATACCTCCAGGGTCGCAGAGCTCAGGGATGCATGTTTTCCTTAAGAATTTCTGCATAGCGCCCAAGGCATTTTTGTCAGCTCAGCACACATATGAAAAAAAAAAAAAAATCACATCAGGGAAAGAGAAAAGTAAAGGAAATCATTTACTTCTATTATACTTTGAAGTGTTATAATTACGTTTACCCTGAATGTATTGGACAACGAAAGTCAAAAATAATATAAGCCCTAATTCCATTATATGTAAATCAGAACCACATGATCTCTAATAAAGGCATAAGCATATTTAACAGTTCAATTTTTCTAACATATACTGATGATCTATTTTAAGTATAGCAGTGTGCCACCTCCTGTGGGCACACGCCACTAAATTATTGGGATCTCTTCACTCCAGTGGCTCCCAGTTGGTCGGGGCTAGGGAACCTACACATGCCTAAATGTGGCTCTGATTCAGTACAAAATTTACAAACTTTGATCACATCCCTTCCCAGACTAAACTGAACACGCTTCGCTTTTTAACCTGTCCTAACATAGGTCCTTGATATCAGAATTCTTTGTGCTGCAAAAACAAACAGAAATACCTAATATCTCAGGTACCAATTTCACTTAAAATGAACAATTTTCCTGGAATTAGCATCCTTACAGAAATCAAATACAAGCTCCTCTTTTCCAACCAGCCAAGACGTAGTTATATGCTAAAATTTTCACTTCTGGAATCTTTATGGAGGAAGCTTGTCAGATGCAGCAATGAAGCCAATGGAGGCTTTACTATGACTTCAGATCCAAGCAAGTGCCTTTTGATGGTATCTGCATTACCTTATGATACATGGAAACAGGATCAATTTTGCTACGCCCCGTCTAGCGATGCATATTAGTTTATCGCACTCTGTGCCATCAGCCAGGAAATAGAGTCTAGAAAAAAAGACATCGAGTTTATGAACTCAGTTCTGGATCAGGTTATTTTCACCAGACAAAATTACTGAAACACCAGTCAGCCATCTTTGGCTTATGCCACAGGGTCACACAGTGCTGTCACTTCTTAAGAAGCAGACTTTGAGACAAGGATTTGAGTGCAAGTAGTTTATTTGGAACAGAATCCTAAGCCACACAGGGAAACAAAAATAGCCAATAAAAGGCAAGTTGTTATTAGAGATAACTGGAGCTTAATATCCCCAGGAAATTTTGGGATTCAGGATACTTCCAAGTTATCCCCCCACCTCCCCACCGAGGGGTAAAGGAGCCATGGTATTTATAAGCTAACTCCAGTAAGTCACTGGACGGTGGCTCTTCCCAGAGGGCACTAATTCCCTAACACTGTGGGCGGAGAACCATCAAAGAAGCCCACAGGAAAACAGAAGCAGAAGCTACCAACTGGCAGCCTGACCCATGTGAACCATGAACCATGATAGAAAGTGCAAAGGGCTGTAGAAGGGACACAGTATCTGCCCCACAGGCAATCTATAGTCACCAAACCTGAGTGGGTACGTGCAAACCCTACTCTGATCATGACGCTGAGCCAGGGTTCAGAAAGGAGATGGTGACAGCTTGGGGCAACTGATTCACTCAAATATTAATTACCTACTACATGACAGAGAACAGAGTCACGAACAAAACATTTATGGCCCGTGGCTCTGCTTCTCTTTCCCACTTGGTGTTAGTCAGCATTCTCCAGAGAAACAGAACCAACAGGAGACATAGATGTATAGAGACAGAATTATTGATTCATTATGAAGAACTGGCCCACACACTTATGAAAGATAAGAAGTCCCACAATCTGCCATCTGCAAGCTGGAGGTCCAGGAAATCCAGTGGTATGACTCAGCCCAAGTGCCAAGGCCTGAGAACGAGGGGAGGTGATGGTGTAAATCCCAATCTGCAGGCAGGAGACACTGAGATGAGATGTCCTAACTCAAGCAGTGAGGCAGGAATAAAGGGGGTGAATGTCTCCCTCCTCCACCTTTTCTTTCTGTTCAGGCCTTCAATGGACTATTAAATGCCCGTCCACATTGGGGAGGATGCTCTGCTTTACCGAGTCTACTGATTGAAATGCTAATCTCATCCAGAAATACCCTCACAGACACACCAGAAATAATGTTTAATCTAGACGCCCCATAGCCCAGTCAAGGTAACGTATAAAAATAACCATCACACCCCTCCATGCCCTTCTGCACACCTAACCTCAAGCAAGCTTCACAGGACCATGCATCCTTGAAGGTTCTATTTGATTGACTTTCTCCCCTGAAAGACACCTTCTCCTCCTCCTTGTAAGCTCAACTCAGCATGCAGCAACCTGTGTTCTTGTAAAACTTTGTATTTATCTCTACTAAAGTTTGTCAAGGTGTATCATAGTTACTTCATCTGTTTGCTCCTACCAGGCTCTGGTCTCCACAGGGACACAGAGACAGTAACACTCAGCATAGAGTAGGTTACTCAGTAAACGTTTAATTGAGTTGAACAAAAGGAGAGTTGGGGAGGAACCAATCAAATCAGAATGATAGCATTTTAAATAAGGTAGAAAATCCTTATAAACACAAATATGTTCATTAAAAAGTGCCCATAAATTATCTTAAATAAATGTATACATATATACGGAAAAAGTCAAACAGATAATACACAACCACATTTTAACAGTGAACTTTATCTTTTAACTTATCTATATTTTCTAATTTTACCGCCACAAAAGCATATGAGCTATATAATTTAAAAGTTAAGTAGATCTTTAAGAACAATGCACACTTCATTAGTCAAAAGTCAGGGTCAGGCCAGTTACATCTAACAGATTTCCAGGCTAGACAGGGAGGCCAGCGAGTAATTAGACAGGCAGGACCCACACATGAGATGATCTCTGATAGGAACCTTCATCTGTGAATCCATCCTATGAGGGCAGGAGCCAGTGACTGGATCTCAGAGTGGGACCATCTGAAACTACATGGGTCCAGTCCGCTAGGTTAAGGATATGGTTAGAGAGCCAGCAGAGGGGACCTGGGAGACAGGAGGTGAGAGTGTGAATCCTCACTGCTTTTGACTCCTGGTTTCTGGCCTTCAGCTTTACAAACTGAGCTCTTGATTGTCTGCAGAGCATCAAATGAACAAATAATCCAACCCCTGATGATCCATTTGTCTGTCTCTTAAAATACTGAAATATCAAGTTAGAAAGACCTTTAGCCATCATCTTCAAACGTCTTATTTTATGGATGGGATATCAAACATCAAAAAAGAGAAACATTTTAAACCAGGAGTAGTTATTTGCTTTCAATTAACATTCCAACTCAGTTAGGCTGGCTATAGCCTCTAGAAGTGCTATTTGAGAAGGACTCTGACACCACAATCAGGGCCAACTACAGAGAGAGTTGGGGTTGATTAGTAATGTCTGCCACAGGCAATGGCTAGGTCAGAGGTGGTCTGCATGCCATCCTCTCCTTCAGCCCTTAGCAGCAGCAGGATAATTCAGCACTTATAATAGAAGCCACACACGGAAGAAAGGTGATATAGCACCAAAGGCAAGTTTTCTAATTTTATATTAATAATATAAGGACACTGATACTTTGAAGGATGAAATGATATGCTCAAAGTAACTAAAATGGTAAGTGATAGGATAGGGATTCCAAATCAGGTCTGCCTGCCCCCGAAATCTGTGCTCTTCCCCACTATGCTGCAGGGTCCTCCTTGGTGACCGTCCCTTTTCCATTAGCCCCCAAGGCTACACATCTAGCTCACCTCCGACAGCTCTTCTAAAAGAGCCTTGAGATTCATCTTCTTGTGATTTCAATAGCTAGTGTTATCTGCCTCAGACACAAAGACATGCTGTCCCAAATCAATCTTCTCTTTCGGGTCCAAAGTTTGACATTTTCTGAACCTTTTCCACAGAACCTCTTTTTACATGTCACTTGGCTCCAGCCCTTCCTTTCAACCTGCTTGATTTATTCAAATGTGGAAGAATGACTCACCGGTAGCGTGAAGACAAACCCAGCTGTGTGCCAGAGATAATTATTTCAGAGTAATTAAAACGAGCCACCGGGCTGCTGAACTAAACACGAAAACATGATTCTGCACTTTCCCTCTTATCTGCCTGGTCTGTTTTCCGTCTGTCAAAAGAAACTGCTTGCTCGGATGGGGGCTCCCCAGCCCAACACATTAATCATCTCTTCAGCAGCCTTACTGAGGGATCATCTCTGCCTGGGAGGCTGCCTAGAAGTTGAGAGAAAAACTCTGGTCTGAAATCAGAGCGCTCCAAGATAACCACTAATGTCACTTGCTCTTGGTGAGCTCCCCCAAAATCTGTCCCAAACATCTAGAACCAACCAGAGTGTCACAGGACAATAGGGGCAGTGGTGCTCCCACCCTCCTCCCTAACTCCTTACATGGATGCTCTATAGCCTTGGTTTTTAGCTCCCCAGTATAACAAGCTCAAGCTTCTCTGTGTCTTAGGTTGGGTCCCCTCAAGCAGAGCTGGGATGGAGATTCTTGTGCAAGGGGTTTATTGAAGCAGCGCTCTAGGGAGAAACCCACAGGGGTGTGAGGGAGGTGGCGTAGTGAGGGAAAATGTGTTTTGGGGAAAGCTCTCGGCCTGGTGCCATGAGGGCTCAGAAGCATAACTTGTATCACAGATTGTACTGCCAGGGCACTGGCTGCTATACTCTGTATTAGTCATTGCTGAGGGCCACCCTGTGTTGGTAAGGGGGCGGTATCCCATGAGCTAAGAAAGCAGGGCAGATGTGAGTCATCAGCAGGCAACACCCACAGCAGCTGGGAGGGAGGAGCCCCAGTGAGGTAACAGGGATCTGAGTGGGGCGCGAACAGCACCTACTAAGCTCTCTTAAATTGTTTTATGGTGTTTTGACAAAGAATGTTCAACCTGCAAGGGATCTCAAATCAAGGGTCCTGAACCTGGCTGGGGCCTATGGCACCCAAAATATCCATGCTTGACTTCAGGGATTATGGGATCCCACTGAAATGGTTTGCAAAATGTGCACAAGTGAAAATGACAGGCACCAGGGAACACAGGTTTCAGCTGATCCTCTGTGGAGTGTATGACCCTCTTGGGTTCAGAAGTTCACTTTCAAGCTTCCTCAGAGCAAGAGCATCCATAATTCAGGCTCTTCTACACAACCTTCCCTGACTCCTCCTAGGAAAAGTAAATTGCTCCCTTTTTATCTGCTGCCTACCTCAGAGACATATCTGGGGCTATGGGGAGTAGAGAAAATACTACCTTACATTTTCCAAAGGTAGCAACTTTTTAAATTTGAAGATGGTGATGACAATGATTGAAGTTAAAGTTTGAGTACTTCCTATGTGCCAGCTGTCATTCTAAAGGTTTGCGTGTATGGTCTTACTTAGTTTGCAAGCAGGAATGGTTATCCCATTTTCCCTTATGAGAAAACCAGAGCACTAAGAAATTGAGTAACTTGCCCAACTTCCAAGAGCTAGGAAGTAGCAGAACCAGGACTTGGGCTCAGGTGGTCTGACTCCAGAGCTACCAGGATGTTGGAAGCAGCCAGGTAAAAATCTGTGGCTGAAGCATCAGGGGTCAAACCCTGAAGCAGGACACAAGATACACAAAGGGGACAGGCCTTTTAATGCTCCTGTCTCCCCATTAGAAGTCACACAAGCCCAGTCCCCCAGGACATAGTCCTCAAGGAACTGGTTATATAAGTGAGTCAATTAAATGTTTTAATAGGATAAATAGAGTGGAAAAGTGCCTAGCTTGATTCCTAGCACCCAGTATGTGTTCAGGAAGTGCTATTTTACCTTTTATCAAAAGAATGTTATTTTTGTCCCCTTTTCCCCCAGATACTCCACAGTGTCTCAGAAAAGTAGCGCTGGGTACAAAATGACAGAATCGAATTAAATGGATGTCAGAAAGGGGAAGATACCAACATTCAAATGAGGAACTAGGGGAGTGGTGAGAAGGGAAAGAAGTACTGAGAGAGAGAAAAGAAAGAGGGGAAAGGAGAAGCCAGACTGCTGTTGCCAGAGGTTCTACTGCCAGCACATCCAGTCAGCCGGACGCCGGGACCCACATCTGAAATTTGATTCGAAAGAGCCCAGTGTAGCTGGCATCTGTAATTGGATTTTCCTATGCATGCCCAAATCGGAAAGGGAAAATGCTCACCTGAATTGGAAAGACACTGAATGAGAATGCATATTCATCTCGCCCTTCCTCTCCCAAGCCTTTCCCACTCCCTGCGTTTTCCATTAGTTTTTTCTCCATAGCATTTTCCCCTCACCCTCCTTTAATCCTTTAACACCACAGCACCACCTACTGTCTCCGGATGCACATAGGTGAGATGGGCCTCTGCGTGGACCTGAGGGAGACTTTAACACCGCTCGCCTGCTAGAGTGGCCCATCTGTTAGGTGTGTGACAACCCTGGCTACAGCGACACTGCCACTCAGCATTTCCAACTGCAGGCTCAATCTTCTCTCCTCTTCGATGCCAGGCTCTCTTCCCTGGTAAGGCATTTTCTCACAAGAGTAAATGGGTAATTCAAAGAGAAGAAAAGTCTCCCAGGACATTAGACATGGTGCTGGACCAGCCACGGATTTTCTCATTCTTAGACTCGGATGATTTGTGGCTGAAAGGAAGAGATGCTCAATAGAGCTAATTACTCCAGGAAGTGACCCGGTAGGCTGACATGCCCCTCCTTCCAAGATCACCCAGATGAACACTGTTGAAAGACTGCACTTGGCTTCAAGCCCTAAAATCATACCAGTCTTTACAAAATGAGTCGTCTGAATGCATGGTGCTTGCTGAGCAGGAAAATTAACTCTCTTCAGTTACCCCCGCCCGATACAATCTCTTCTCACAGAGCTGCCCACATAACCTGCAAAGCACATGTCTACGACCATGTCTGACTGGACCTCCAACTCCAGCTACGCAAATAGCAATTGTGTCTCACGTTTTCCCATTTCTCTTGGCCCAAGCCCGCCTTCTCCAGTCGGCTGTGCAATACTGAAACTGCTTCCCAGGTGGCCGTGCTAACTGGCCTCCAGTTAGGTTTTGCAATGGGAGACACTAGGGGGCTGAGAGGATGGGAAAGTGACGTCCCCACTCTGGGGCCCCCTGAGCAGGCTGAGCACCAGACACATGACAAGCCCCCAGAGACTGGGCACCCACCCTACAGCAGCACACACCCCCTGCTCCCCCCAGCACCTAGATCTCTGCAACACCACCCTGTCCCGAGGGTGGTGACTACTTCCCACAGTTACTCCTTGCTACAGTGCTGCTCCAGCGTCTCCTTTTCATCTCTTTCAGCCTTCCAGTACCATATAACTGATTCCCGGATCACTCCCTCAGCTTGAGATTTCTGGGCTGGTTCTGGTTTCTTGGCATACACAGTAGATGCTGTGCACTGACAGCCTGGGCCATGAAAAGGTGAAATGGTGTTTGAGAGACCAAGTGGCTTACAAGTCTTGCCCACTTTTTTTCAGGATGGCATCAACAGCAGTTAAGAGCAGGCAGGTGGGAGTCAGACAGATGGAGGTTTAAATCCTGGCTCTGCCCCTTACTGTTTGCAGAGCCTCAGACAAATTACATAAATACCCTTGCCTTGGCTTCCTCATCTGTAAGATGGAGGTAATCATGGTAGCCAACCCACAGAGTTGGATAGGGATCAAATGGTGGATGATGCACAAAGTGTTTTGTGCAGGGTGTGGCACATACTTATTAATAGCTTCAGCAAAGGTTCTTCATTATTGATTTTATTATTACTGTCATCATCAAGTTTCCCAACAAGGAATCATTTCAGAAGAGAAATTGCAGGTTCTGGGTTTATTCAGAAAGCTACTACCCTACTCTGTGAATCCTTGAGAGACAGATAAAAGTCCAACCAAGAGAAGTCTCAGGCAGGAGAGCTACAATGGATGAGGCAAGGACCTGACCAACAATAGCTATGCTTAGTCACTGCCCAGTATAAGCTAGATGCTTTACATGCATTGACTCATTTAATTTAATTACAACCAACTTATAATATGGGTATTTTTTCTCCTTTAAACAGATAAGAAAACCAAGGCCTAAGAAGCTTTAAAAAAAAAAATTTGCTGGATCAAATGGTAATTCTATTTGTAGCTCTTTGAGTTATCTCCAAATTCTTTTCCACAGAGGTTGCACTAATTTGCAGTCCCACCAGCAGTTTAAGAGTGTTTCTATCTCTCCAAATCCTCGCCAGCATTTGTTGCTTTGGGTTTTTTTGATAAAGGCCAATCTTACTGGAGTTAGGTGAAAGGAACAAAAGTCATTCTATAATAAAGACATCTGCACTCGAATGTTTATGGCAGCAAAATTCACTATAGCAAGGAAGTGGAAACAACACAAGTGCCCGTCAATCCATGAATGGATTATTAAAATATATGTACACGATGGAATACTACTCAATTATAAAAAACAATGGTGATCTAGCACCTCTTATATTTTCCTGGATAGAGCTTGAGCCCATCCTCCGAAGTGAGGTATCACAAGAATGGACGAATAGGCACCACGTGTACTCGCCATCAAACTGGCACTGACTGATCAACACTAAGGTGCTCACACAGTAGTAATATTCTTTGGGGGTGGGGGGATTGGGGGTGGGTAAACTCACAGCTAATGGATGCGGTGAGTGTTGTAGCGGGGGAAGAGCACGTCTCAAATCATGGTTGGAATGTGGCAAAGTTATAACATGTAACCAAAATGTTTGTACCCCTGTAATTTCATGAAATAAAAAAAAAGAAGACAAAAAAATAACAAATAAAATAAATTTGCCCCAGTAAGAAGTTGGCTAATCCTTGGCCCCAGTCTGGCAGAGTAGTTCCAGAACCTGTGCTCTTAACCATGAAGCTGCCTTGTAGAAGGATCGATAAGGTCACGGGCTAAGAGTGTGAAGAAAATGAAGCAAGGAGGGATGTGTGGAAGCACCATGCAGGAAACAGAGCAAACAGGGAACACGTTTAGCACATTTCATTTTTGTACATCTAACGACAGAGGTGTTTGCATGAAGGTATCATATGAGGCCAGGCAGCAGGGATGTCTCAGCAAACATCAAATAGCTTAGGCATTATAGACTCAAAAGGCTTTCACCCCCCGGGGTCCTCTCAGACTCTTGAACTTTGAAGGATTCCAATATTCACAAAGCCCCACTGGGAAAGCTGGCTCCCACGAGACTCTCTCCACCAGTCACTCAGTAGCCAATTCCACACAGAGCACCAATAACTGACTCCAGCAATAAAAGCAGGCACTGGGTCTCATGCACTGAGAAAATTGCAGCATGGTGCAATCTGTATGTGAAAGTATATTGCAATAAGCCCATACCAATCACTGGGCTCACTTAGAAATACAATCTTCATCTACAACTAAAAAAAATCATTGATCACTGCTAATAAAATAAGCATTTCCCATATCATAAGCGACTCTGCCAAGGCCCAGTCCAATGGAGCCATCAGAGCTTTGTAATGAGAATGAAAAGTGAGAGAGGACTATTGAACAATAGAGCAGCTGGGGAAAACGTCCCATGGGACTTGAGCAGTGCCAGAAATCCTAGCACAGCAAAGCAAGGAACTGGAGGGAGAGTTCATGACACAGTTTAAAAACATCTTGGTTGTTTGCCTGCATTTTCTGGAAGACACGGTTTTACAAAATGTTCACTGCAAAATCCCACACACGATCCCCTCTTACCCACCCCAGCCACCTACTTAATGGAAAGGACTTCAAGGCCCTAGAGGAGAACAAAGCCACAAGAGAGACTGCAAGAGTGAAAGACAACCCCCGACCAAGAACACCAAAAATGACTTTTATGTTATAGCAATGAACATTACTAACCCTAAATGATACCTCACATATCTCAGATAGAGAACTCTCAACCCTTCATCCTTCTCCTTGGGCACCTTTGTGAAAGCTGCAAAAGCATCACAAAGGAAACAGCAGGGTGGGTCTGGGAAACTCCTTCTGGAGCTTCCCCTGGACTATGTTGGGTCATCGGTAGTGACCACAGCTTGGCAATAGTACAAGGAAGCACTTCTGAGTGACAGAGAGCTGGACGCTTTCCATTAAATAACCTGCCACTTTGAAAGTGCACTGAGGAGGAACGTGTCCTGCATGACCTGTCAGTCAAACCTTTTTATTAATAACAGAGCATTTGTGCTTTGACTGCTCTCTCTCCTGAGAACATGAACGCTGACATGATTTGGTAGCATTCTGAGGTCAGCACCATCCCAACAGAAGATTACAAACATTAACAAAGAAAAAAAGAAGAATACTCCAACTGACCATCAGCAAGAGTCCAGGAATAAGAAAGAAAATATTGTTCTGCTGACGTTTGATCAGTCCAAGCACTAGAACAATCTTTCCCAATGTGTAATACACTTGCCAGTAATGGTACCCGAAGCAGAAAGTGGTATGAAAACAAGTATTTCTTTCAGTTTTAGTAAGTTAAATTTTTTTTTTGTCACTACCTTATCACAAGCCTATTTTAGGGGTGGTTCTGGCTGTTGAAAGTGTCCATAGCTTGAATACAAAAAAAGTTCACATCTTGCTCACAGAACAGTCTGTGGGGGCATTCCTGATCCAGGGCCTGCTTTCATCCACCTGGTAGATTAGAAAACCAGGCTACTGCCATCTGTGGCTCTGCCCTTCTCGAAAGCCTTGGAGTTGGCTTCCAGCTGATGAAAGGAATAAAAGCACGTATAATGTACACACACTTCTTATAATTCTGGGCCCAGAAGTCAGGCCTCACTTCCCCTCACATTTCAGTGGTGAGATCCAGTCTTTGGATCACATTTAGATAGATAGGATGGGGAAATGTTCATGAACCACCTTCTTGCTGTCAATAGAGGTGGCATATTTTCCCTTCAAGTCTTCTACCCTTCTCAGAACAACTGTTTTTTAATGAAATATTTCAAAATAGGAGTTCAGATAGGTTTTTGGAGGGAAAATGAGCCACTGGATCTTATCAGCAACACATAAGGTAGGACTCTCTCTAAAGTATGGGATTTCCTTTGCTGTTCAGGCTGGTGAAAAGAAAACATTGGCACAAACAATCTACAACCAGATGAAGTCCAGACCCAGGGCACTCACGAGAAAGGTCTTACATTACAATTGTATTTTTTTCCGAACATTTATTTATCTGGTAAGAATCTATTATTGGTTTCCTCTTTATTAGGTACACTTGTCTCTGTTGTCTTTGTTAACATGTTTTCATTTATTACTCTTTTCCTCTGAAGATTGGCAGTTTCTTTGAAGGTGATTTCTTTTGCTTCTCCCATCCATGTCTTGCACAAAAATTGCACTTTCCAGACAACTGTATTTACTGAGTGTATTTGTCAATTTTTGCTGCAATGTAGTTGTGTAATAAAAATAACCTAAATTCAGTGGCTCACAAAAATAAACGTTTATTTCCCACTCTAGGGGCTGGAAGGTAGGATATGACCCTACTACACCTGGCTGAACTAGGCTAGACTTGGCTCCAGGGTGCATTCTGATCAGTTCCACGTGTCATTTTTTTCTCCTTCAACCAGCTACCTGTACACGTTCTTCTAACACAAGAGGCCAAACCAAACCACACAAGAACATTTAAAGTTCTGTTTACTATCACATCCTTTCATGTTCTATTGGCCAGAGTAAGTTATGTGGCTAAGCTCAGTGTTAATGGAATGCCGCTCTAGGGAGCATCAGTCCCCTGGTGAAAAGTGCAGGTATATCATTCTCCTACTGCGAGGGAGTAAAGAGTTGGAAAAAATAACCCAAATCTACCATTCAGAGAAATTTTTACTTGCAAAGCACCCTGAGAAAACCGCACATACAGGCAGCCATCTCAACTCAAGGGCCAATGAAATAAGAAATGAAGATCTTTGAGGATTTGCTATAAAACCAACCTGTGATCTCACTTGGAAATAACCCAGGTAGATTTAACTTTTCATCAAGTATTACCATTTGCATTTCATAAAACAGTTAATATCAGATCATCTTGGAATTGAAGATAACAGAAAATCTTTTTTTTTTTCCCCCACTCCACTGATATTTCACTAGTGCAAACTAGTCATACAGCTACATTCAGAAATGAAGCTGAAGACAAAGTTTCATGGGCCCTGCAATGAGGGGAATTCGGGGGCCACATCTGGGTTCATCAGGAAAACTTCCACAATGCACTAGTGATGTGTGAGTTTGCGGGGGGCAATGGCAGCCTTTGAACACGAGTCGATTTAAAGTAAAAAACATGTTGCAAATAATAGCACCGGTAGTTTGTGATAATGTCCATAATCTTGAGGGTAACTAAAATTTGGAAAGCTCTAGACCAGAAACTCTTAAAATACTGGGTCCAACTCCTTTGCCAAAGTGATAGATTTCACACATATTAAATTCTCAGATCTCATTAATCCAAGTTGTTAACTCTCAGGAATTTAACCTAAGAATAAAATGCCAAAAGAAGATGCTTCATAGTATAGACACAAATTGCAGCTAAGCAAGAAATCAAAAACTCACAGCACATTAATAGAACTATAGATTTATGATTAACATAGACAATGGTCTCAATAATGAAGGCTCATTTGGAAAATTAAGTTCAGTTTAGATGCAACATTTTAAAATTACATAAATAACATTGTAAGTACAGAGAACCAGAGAGACCCAGGATTCTACTATTCTAATAAATCTTTGAATTTTTCATTTCTTTCCTTATTCACTTTTGTATATGATATTACATAAATACAATCAATATAGTCACAATTTTATTTTCAGCTTATTCATTTGACATGATTTTCATGCATTTTCCCATGGTGCTACATTTTTTCACATTATAATATTTGCATCATAACCCATCAAGGTATTATTTGCTATATTATACCACCTCCCTATGTTTAATATTTAAATTCCCATTTCTTGATATTATTAACTTTTTTGTCACGTTTACTGAAATTGAGACCCAGTTTTATTCTAATATACAGATCTAATAACATTATCCATAAAGCCAATTTCCATGCCTAAGACATGACTACTTGCCCTTTTCCTTGGCGTTCAAAGAGGTAAACTATTAAGTCTATTATTATACTGGCATTCTAGTGTATCATCATAGTCAAAGCATTCCTCTTTAGAGAAGCAAAGACCAGTTCTGAAATGGAATCTACAGTGAAATCATATATATCTGAACTTTTGACATTATCTTTCACTAGAAATCACACCAATTGGCCAAAGGGAATAAGATACTGCTGTTTAAAAATGTAGTAATGGGTCTTGACACCCATGTTGTCAGCAAAAGTCATCGGGGATGAAGGGAAATCTGAGAAGGTAACTGTATTAGCTACCTATTGCTGCATAATAAATTACCCCAAAACACAACAACTTAAAGCAAACATTTGTTATCTCACAATTTCTTAGGCTCCAGAATCCAGGGTGTATTAGCTGAGTGGTTCTGGCTCAGGAACTCTCCTGAATTTGCAATTAGTATTATCAGCTGTGGCTGCAGACATTTGAAGTTTGTTTGGCCAGGGCTGGAGAATCAGCTTCCACAGAAGCTCACACATGTGGCGATTGGTTGGAGGCCTCAGTTCCTCACCACATGAGCCTTCCTGGGCTGAATGAGACCCCTAATGACATGGCAGCCAGCTTCCCTCAAGGAAATGATCCAAAAGAGAGCAGGGAAAGCACATTGCCCTGTATGACCTAGCCTCCTAAATTGCACTCTCATTGTGCTTGTTCATTTTTTCTACTCATTAGGAGCAAGTCACTGAGCCCAGGCCACACTCAAGGGCAGAATTAGGCTCTACCTCTTGAAGAGTATCAAAGAATTTGAGGACATATTTTAAAGCCACCACAGTAACTATCAGAGAATAATGGGAAAAGTATGGATTTTATAGTCACACAGAATGTCTCATAAATTCTGGCTCTGCCAATTATTACCTGTTTAACACTGAACAGATCACTCAGTGCAATCAATGCCCGTGGCCTCTTTCTTCAACACTAAAGCAGACATTTACTGTCTGCTTATTCTCATGGGATTATTATGAGACTCAAATGACATCATTTAAAATGGTGGGTTTTCTTAGTCGTAACTAATAGAATAAACAAAAACTGAGTATTACTAATGACCACCATCAAAACAATGATGATTACTCAGGACTCTTCAGGTGACAAATGACCTCATTTGAATCACATTCAATAGAGATTAAACCAAACATCAAATGTATTAGTTCACATCGCAAGAGGTACTTCAGGAATGCTTGGACCCAGGGTCTTGTCATATTGTAGAGCTCTTTTTCTTTCTGTCCATCCCTACTTCGATGTCTTTTTTTTTTTTTCCAATTTCCCTTTTTGTATTGGTTCCTTTGTTTAAGTGCTATTACTGCCTTTCTCTGTGTGAACAGGAAGATGACTATAGTAGCTCATTCTGACATCATCCTCATAGTTCATTATCTCAAAGGTGCAGAAGCATCCTTTCTTTCTCAATAGCTATAGCTCACATCTCAGGGAAGTTTCTAATTTACCCTTCTTGGTCACTGCCATATTCAAAACTTCCCCATGTCTTCTCTTCCTACATCTGATGAACCCAAAGTCCTCACCATAGTCTATAAGCTCCTTTGTGATTTGGCCCCTTGTGACCTCTGTTCTTATTACCTATCAATCTGTCCTTGCTCTTGGTATTCTAGTAACATTGCCTTCCTTGTTACAGCCTCAGGGTCTTTGCACTTGCAGCTTCCCCAAGTGCTTTTCTCTAAGGTATTAATGCCTATTCCTTTACTTCCTCCATACCAAATGTCACTTCATCATAAAGTTCTTCCATGAACTCCCTTTCTAAAATAGCAGCCCACTACCCCCATCTCTCTCAATCCTCTTCCATGCTTTTTTTTTCCTTTATTTTTTTCCTCTTTTTTTTTTTTTTTTTTTGTTTTTTTTTTGGGGGGGGGGTTCCTTATTCAAGCCTCTGAGAACATTCCATGTTTTTTTTTAAAGTAATATCATTACCTGACATTTTAGTATATTCCTGTTTACTGGATTAGTTTATGTCTTCTCCAACTAGAAAATAAATTCTATTAGCACAGAGATCCTATTTTGCTCACTGTTATATCCACAAAACAATGAAAACCAATGCCTCATACATGCTCCATAAATATTGTTGAGTGAATGAGTGAAAATGAGTCACCCCCTATAAATTATAGCTACCTTCTACTGAGCCCGGATATTTCCTGCTAAACCTTGTATGATGTCTCAGAACTTCATGACAGTTCCTCAAGATAGGCATCATCACCACCATTTTCAGGACAAGCCAAGGTTCAGTGACACTGAGTAGCTTGCCCAACATCTCACAATTGCTATTTAGCAGAATCAAGAATTCAACTCTGATCTGTCTGATTCAATCTATAAACCAATCGCTGTGACCAGAGATTGGAGTATGCTGGCCAAAATAAATGGTGTGCCCTTCCCAGGGGAGAATCAAAATTAATAGTATAATAAGAACATGGAATCATGCAGGGCAGTGGCCTCCAACAGAAAAAAAAGGTACAGTTGTCAGAAGCGAAGGGAGGAGATGCGGGGCAGGCAGAAACCATAGCTATCCACCAGATAGATGGTGTTTATCCCAATCACACACCGAGCCCAACAAATAAATGTGAAAGGGGAGGTCAGAGCTGGATAGAGTAGAATTTAAAGCTGTTATATACACTACCCAAGGCCTATAACCAAGAGCACCAATGAAGCTCATGCCTATTTCATAGATAAACACACACAACCAAAAAACAAAACAAGATTTATCACAACACCTAATAAAAACTGCAACAACCCCCAGCACTCTGAATTCATGATCATCGATAAGTGGCACAGCATTAGAAAAGTGAAAGGCATTTTGTGCAAAAGCAGGCATCGAGAGGAAGACATTAAATCAAACTGCAGTCCCATGGAAAGGCAAAGGAGAGATGGAAAGGATAATTTCTCAAAAAGTAAGTTTCTGACTGTGAGAATGGATTGATTGTACTATCCGTTCTTTATAGGAAAGTTCCCAATAATGAATTTCCTTGTCATCACGATCTAATATTGGTTACCAGCTATTACTCTCATTCGTCATGTTCCACATCCACGCGGCAATATAAACAATATCAGGGATTTCTTCAGTCGTATTTCATGGCACTTCTTGGAGGGAGTGGATTTTGTATTCAAGTGCAAACCAAAGTGTTCCAAATCTATCTAGGCTCGTAAAAGCTATAAATGACCTGGTTGGGGTGCACGAATGCCCAGCGGTGCTATAAAATGTAAGGCTGGTTTGCTGGAAGCCTCCCTTGCTTTAGAAAATTTACTTATCACTATGTTCAAATTTAAATTAGGCTGCTCACTGAGACACTCCATCCACACAAATCGGATTGCTTCTGCTCACCATCTATGCTATTCCTCCACGCTCCAAGACAACTCAGCTCTGATCTCCCTCTTTCTTCGACCCCCATAAATTATAGCTATCTTCTACTGAGCGCCTGATATTTCCTGCTAAACTTTAGACAACGTCTCAAACCTTCACAACGGTTCCTCAAAATAGGCATCATCACCACCATTTCCAGGACAAGCCAAGGTTCAGTGACATTGAGTAGCTTGGCCAACATCTCACAGTTACTATTTAATGGAATCAAGAATTCAACTCTGATCTGATTCAAAAGCCCACGCTCTTTCAATTCTGTTACATGCCCTCCCCTGCAGTGACGACGTGCCCCATGACTTCTCTCATGCGTTTCTTGGATTGATGTTCTGACTGCTCCATTCCAATTCTGACCTCATCACCTTATGTCTAAATTGCTACAATCACACCCTAATTCATCCCCATAACCCCAGTTTCTTCTAAAAAGAAATCCAAAATCTCCTGACATACTATTATCCTCACATCAGGAACCTTAAATATTTCCTCGGTTCTTATCAGACCAGTGTAGACATTTCTTCCAGAGTCTGCAGCTTTAACAGGACCTTTCATCCCTCTTACACCTCCAGACAGGCAAAGCTGCTGTGATCTGGCCTTGCCTGCTTCAGTCAGAGGGCACTGCTTGCTGCCCGTACCGTACTGGCATACTCCTCCATGTCACCATGACAGAGAGAGAGAGGCACAGTGCAGGGTGGTGTATAGAGCGGGCAGAGAGTAGGGACGGGGTAGAGAAAGAAAAAGGGCCGGGGGTAGAGAGGGCAGAGAGGGAGGAGGTGGGAGGTATGGAAGAGTGGGGCGGAGAGAGACAAATAGATACAGAGACAGAAAACCAGAGAGAGAGAGAGATACAGACCCAGAGACATGGGCATCGGCAGAGAGGCAGACATGGAGGAACACACAGAGAGACAGAGAGAGACAGTGACATAGAGAGAAAGAGAAATAAACATAAAAATGCAGAACTCGCACAGACACACACACAAAAAAAACCAGAAATAGATACAGCTATAAATCCAGATCCCCTCACCCTACAACTGAATGCTGTGTATTGGATACTACTGATACAGCTACCTTTCACTGAGTTTTCAATATCTGCCAAGAGTTTTTATGTTCTCATGTAATTTTCACAACCATCTGAGAAAATATCCCACAAAAGACAGCCTCCACGACAAAGAATGATCCCACCCAAAATGTCAATAGTGTGGCCGTTAAGGAACCCTGGTACATGCACATAACCTGATTCTAATACTCAGTTTTTCCCATGCAGGCTGTAGCCTACACTGTCCCATTCCTCCTAGACATCTAAAACACTTGAAGTGTGTATTCAGTCATTAATACAACAAACATTTGCTGAGGTTCTCCTAATTATTAGGCACCGAGACCCCAAAAAACTGATTAAGGCATGGTTTCTCACAGTCTATCACAAAAAGAGATGACATATGTAAATATGTAACTTCAAGTCAAAGTGCCAAGTGCTATGATGAAGATACATGCAAAGGGCTATGGGAACACTTAACTCATGAAATATAGGTCCACAATCCCTAATCCTCAATCTTCAAACCCAAAAAGTCTGACAAACCAAAATGAGAAGTTTTAAACATGTAAAGACTTTTCCCTTAAGTATAGCACCAAAATAATTTGTGGCAAAACCCAATTTGAACTGAAGTGTCAGTTGTGTACCAGTGATCCTGCCAGTCATAAACCCTCTGCAGGTCTTAGCTACTTTTGTAACTTTTGGTTTAATTACACTATGAAACTATCAGAAAGGACTACACATATGCCAACGGGTAACAGTGAGAATAGAAATCATTGTGACCAATAGCACAGAAGGTAGAATCATTGCAAAAGTTTAGGCAAGGAAAAAAAATTTAAATAATTATAATAATTCTAAAAAAAAGGCTTAACTGAGGTCTATCTGAAAGACATCCACTGATGAATACGGTGAAGTATCTACATGACTTAAAAGAGACCCAAGTTGTGGGAATTTCACAGTGATGATGATGGCCAAGAACTGATGATTAATGGGAAAACACTGAAAAGAGTAAAAAAAATAAAGATCTTGACAGTGTGTTGAATGGATTTCTGTTTACCAAAGAGTGGACATGTACCATTGACTGGTTTTTTTGACCCTGAAACATGCTAGAAAATACTTTGAAGAACTGGACATTAACAGGAAATATGACTACTCAGAATATCAGCAACAGAAAAGTTAACATTTGGCACAGTGTAAAATATCTGAGAAATCCAAGGTGAAAAGTATCCTGCTGATTGTGAAAGTTGCATTGACAGATTTGCTAAGATGAAAATCCTGATGAAAAATCTGATGAAAATCTCAGTCCTGAACAAATTTACATTGCTGGTAGAACAGCTCTGAAGTGGCACCATATTCTTAGAAAAACATTAACAATTGAGAGCACCAAGAGGTTTCAAGGATGCTAACAAATAGGTTGGCTATGCTTGCATATGACAATACTTCAGACAGCTATAAGGGACAAAATGGCAATAACAGAAAAAGCCAACATCTAAGGTGCTACAACACAGATGAGCATTGAAAAAACTATGCCAAGTGAAAGAAGCCAGTCACAAAATGTCACACGTTGTATGGTTTCATTTATATGAAATATCCAGAATAGTCCAGAATAGGCAAATCTAGAGAGAAAAAGATTAGTGGTTGCCAGGAGATTGGGGGGAGAGGGGATGGGAGCAACTGCTAATGGGAAAATGGTTCCATTTGAGGATAATGAACGTGTTCAGAAATTAGTGGTGATTGTTGCACAACTCTGAATATACTAAAAACCATCGGATGGAACTATTTAAATTGGTGTATTTAAATTACATGTCAATAAATCTGTTAAAAGGAAAAAAATAACATAGGGTAATCAGTAATTTTTTTTCTGGCAGGTTCAACAGCACTTTATACCAGAGGCATAAGTTGGACTGGAAGGAAATTGTAAAATATTATTGTTCCTGGACATGTGTTATACATATTTGTCTCCCAAACTTCTTATGAAAAGTTGTTGATGCTTATTTTCCAGAAATGTGCCATCTATAATAAAATACTATGACCAAGAAATTTTATGTTCCATGAAGAATAAGTACAAATACTTATTAATGCTATGTTTGTTACACTGAATAGAGAACTAAAGGGTTCAAGATTTCCTTAAAGAGCTCATTCTTGACAATGCCATTTACAGGGTTGTTAATGTTGGAACGACGTTCGTAAGTCAATGTTAACAAATGGCTGGCACAGATTTTGAAAATGAACTTGCACGTGAAGATTTTGAAGGACTTCATGCATGTAGTAAAAAGAAGATAACAGAGAGGCCCAGCAAGATGGCCAACTAGAGACATCACTGGTCAGACCGTCCCAGCGTGAAGGCAGGATATCAGAGGAGAGGGGAGCAGAGTCGCAGCTCGGGTGTGGACCAGAGAGAGAGAAGTCACAAACGTCTGGGGACCCCACAGAGAAAATTGTGAAGCCAGAGTTAGAAGATAAAGAGGAGAAGCTATCTGCGAGGATCAAACACAGAGAGGCGTAGAGCCCAGCGTAAGGGTAAGGGGGGATTCCCCTCCCCTTCAGAAGTGTCTCTGGTGAGCCTCGGGACACTAAGTATATTGAAGGCTGTGCCACCCTCCATGAGCCCAGGCACAGTGGCAAATATGGAATAGTGGGGTGAACTAGCAAGTCATAGGAGTTAGGGCAGCCCAAGTGGGGCACCCCCTGGGAGAATGCCATCAGAGGCCAGAGTGCCAGCTTCATCCCATCCAACCGCTTCCTCCCCTGCACCTTCCCCATCCTCTGAAACTGAGAAAGCAGCGTGAGCTCCGCTGTCTGGGAGCTGCGGTCCCTCCTCCCCGCAGCACACCCATGAGCGTAGTTTGAGCTGAGAAGTTTGCAAACAGCCTCTTCACTCCAGCAGGCTCACATCCCAGGCTGAGATCTCCTCAGAAAGTGGGATCACACCTCTTCCCCTTGAGGTGTTGTGGTGGAACAAGGGTGAATAATTTGGGAACTTCCCACCAGCCAGCATTTCGCGGGGTCACATGCCAGCAGCTCAGAGAAACCAGCCAGCCTCAATGCACCCCCGACATAAGACGGGTACAGCGGGATGCGGAGGAGAAGTCTGAGAGCTGAACTCAGACGGCAAGGAAGATCATACAGGCATACGACAGGAGAGGGTAGTGGGGTTCTGAGGAATGGGAATAATCTGGGAGTGTGCCCATACCACCTATTGGAGAACTGCCATATTGGATAAGGGCGAGGCATTTGGAGAGGAATGGCCAAGCCCCTGGCTCCATGGCAACCGAATGCCTCACACTCAGGCATACCAGCTGATCAGGTGTTGCGGTCCCTCCTCCCATCTCGTTACAACAGGGAGAGCAGTTCATGCCGAGTTCACAAGTGGCCATTTCTATCTAGTGGGCACGTGCTACAGGCAGAGGTCCCCAAAATAGAGGGGCCCACACCTCTTCCTGGTTGTGGAACAGGGGTGTACAATTTTGGAACTCCCTCCCACTGGCATTTTGTGGGGGTGCACCCAAGTGGGTCAGACACACAGACTGCGGGGAGATTTGAGAGCTGGACTCAGGTGTTGAGGGAACACATATGGACTGAACTGACAGGAGTGTGCTTTGGGGGTTCAAGGAGTGTCAATTTGGGGGAGCACCCACCTTTCCCAGCAGAAAAACTGTGCTACTGGACAAGTGCAGAAAGATTCCAGCCCGGGGCCCTTAGCACTCAGCATTTAGGCCCCTCCCCTGCGAACAGCCCTCCCAGTTTGGTGAGCCCATCCTGACCCTCATACCAGCAGCTTCCTCTAGTGTCCAGAAAAGCATTTTCTGACCCCTGCTGAGGCTTTGCAAAGCCTTTCAGAGTCCTACAGCCTAGCCACAAACTGCCTTGCTATTCCCTCCAACACAATGGTGGTGGAGATCAAGCAATGTCCCGGGAGCTTCAGGGTCTCTTCTAAAGTTTGGGGCACTCCAGTACCCCATGTGGGGGACCAGAGTCTGCCGCAGGAACAAAAGAACATCTGGGAAGCTGGCTCTTTCATACAAACATCAACCAATGACAGGGAGAACAGCTCTATAGCACATAATAGGATTGCCCAACTCAAGCAAACAGGATGTGGACGATTCCTACTCACAAGAACCATTCCCCATATTGGAGATTAAGCTAGGGACCCAACAGAATTCACACTGCTGGGAAGAGGTGAAGACAGCCGGACAGAGGCAACCCAAGAGGGTCATCAAACCTGCTTAAACACCCCATGGGCAACATGGGACCAACACTTTTCTCCCTGGCATGATCAGAGATCATGGGTCTTTGGAGACCCAGGGATAGGCCTGCAAGCCAGGCCCTGTACCCACAGGACTGCATCAAGAGGCCACGTGAGAAGGAATCAGCAAAAGAACTCTGGGAAAGGTCACGCCCAAAATGAAACAACAACTCTTTACCGATGGATACAAACCAAAACAAAAATATTGAAATGACAGATAAAGAATACCAAATTTAAATTATAAGGAAGCTCAACAAAATACAAGAGAAAATAGAAAACCAACACAAAGAAACCACAATGAAAAATTCACTACAGAAATTGAATTATTAATAAAAAAACAAACAGAACTTCTGGAAATGGAAAATTCATTCAAGGAAATACAAAACACAGTAGAAAGTTTTAAGAATACACTAGACCAGGCAGAAGAAAATCTCAGAGCTAGAAGGCAATGCCTTTGAATTAAACAAGTCAATCAAAGATAAGAACAGAGAAATAAGAGGAATAAACAAAGTCTACAAGAAATATGGGATTATGTAAAGAGGCCAAACGTAAGAATCATAGGCACCTGTGAGGGTGAAGAAGAAAAACACAAGGGTTAGAAAATATATTTAAAGGAATAATTAAGGAAAATATCCCTGGTCTTGCTAGAAATTTAGATATCCAAGTATAAGAAGCTCAACAAACTCCTGAGAGATTCATCACAAAGAGCCAATCACAACACATAGTCATCAGAATGGCCAGAGTTAATACAAAGTTAATATGAAGGAGGAACTCCTGCAAGCCATAAGACAAAAATACCAAGTAACTTACAAAGGAAAACCCATCAGGCTAACTGAAGACTTCTAAACTGAGATTTTACAAGCTAGAAGGGATTAGGGCCCCATCCTCAGTTTTCTTAAACAGAATAATGGCCAGCCTAGAATTTTATATCCTGAAAAACTAAGTTTCCTATATGAGGGTGAAATAAAGACCTTTTCAGATAAGCAAACACTGAGGGAAATTGTCAATATCAGACCTACCCTGCAGGAAGTACTCAGATCTGCATTATACATTGATCAGCACAATAGACACCCACCAGTGTAAAAGCACCCAAAAGCTACAGCTCAGAGCCCATACATAATAATAGCATAAAAGGTAAAACAAAGCAATAATTCTCTACCCAATGGGATGAACAAAAATGCACCCCACTTATCAATTCTTTCAATAAATGTGAATGGCTTGAATTCCCCACTCAAGAGACATAGGGCTGAATGGATAAAAGAAAATACAAGCCAAGCATCTGCTGTCTCTAGGAAACACATCCAACCCACAAGGACTCATTCACACTCAAGGGGAAGGGGCAGAAAAAAAAATAGTCCATGCAAATGGAAATCAAAAGAAAGTAGGTGTAGCCATTATATATCTATGTTATATCAGACTATATTATATCAGACAACATAGACTTCAAATCAACAATAGTAAAGAAAAACAAAGATGGTCATTATATAATGGTAAAGGGAACAATTCATCAAAAAGACATAACAATCCTAAATATTTATGCACCTAACACAGGTGAATCCAGATTCATAAAGCAAACCCTATTACAGCTAAACAAAGTGATAAACAGCAGCAAAGTAATAGCCGGAGAATTTGACACCCCAATAACAGAACTGGACAGATCCTCCAGGCAGAATATAAACAAAGAAACACTGGACTTAAATGGGGTGCTAGAGCAAATGGGCCTAATAGACATTTACAGAACATTCTACCCCAAAACTACCGAATATACATTCTTTTCAGCAGCACATGGAACATTCTTTAATATTGATCATATCTTAGGCCACAGAACATGTTATTGTGAACACAAGAGAAAAGAAATGCATATGGATGACTATGGTGAGTGAGTATCATTAAATGATAGTTGGTCTTTACAGTGTGTACTTATCAGTGAGCAAGAGAGTGAGGATCAATTAACAAGCTGCTACCTGGATGAAAGCTTATGGTGAAACCAATAACACTTGAAAAAGACTGTTTCAGGACTGTCAATTATGGTGATGATTTCTCATATGAGAATTCTATGTGGCCCATCATCAAATGTCCGAAGGCAAAACTCACTTCTCGAGTTGCATCGCCCCCCAGTTCTGTCCTTTCCCCTCATTACTTCCCTGTTCCATCCCCCTAGCAGCGCCTCCGACCCAGATTTTCTCTCCTGTCCTGAGTTCTCATTCCCATCTCAGATTTGTCCCCCCCACACCCCACTTC
>RJWJ010023708.1:0-25550 GCA_004363605.1 Indri indri | reverse complement strand
AATATTGCCATTAAAAAGTGGGAAAATGACATGAATAGGCATTTTTTAAGGGAAGAAATACAAATAGCAAACAAATATGAAAAAATACTCAACATCACTAATCATTAGAGAAGTGCAAATTAAAACCACAATGAGATAACATTTCATTCCAATTATAATAGAATGGCCATTATTAAAAAGTCAGAAAACACTAGATATCGGTGTGCATGCAGTGAAATGGGAATACTTATCCACTGTTGGTGGGAATGTAAATTAGTACAATCTCTAGGGAGAGTAGCACGCAGATTGCTCAAAGAACTAAAAGTAGATTTACCATTTGATCCCGCAATCCTACTATTGGGTATTGCCCAGAGGAAAATAAATCATTATATCTAAAAGATACCTGAACTCATATGTTTATTGCAGCACAATTCACAATTGCAAAGTGCTATTAAATGATGACAGCATAAAAAAATGTGATACCCACAGACACAAACACACACACGTACACAGACACACACACACACACACACACACACACACACACATATACTACAGAATACTAGTCAGCCATAAGAAAGACTGAAATAGTGTCTTTTACAGCAACTTGAACTGAAGGCCATCATCTTAAGTGAAGTATTTCTCAGGGACGGAAAAATAAATGCCACATGTTCTCACTTGTAAGTGGGAACTAAGCTAAAGCTATGCAAGGATACACAGTGTGGTATAATGGACATTAGAGACTCAAAGAGCAATGGGTAGATGAGGGTGAGGGCTGAAAAATTCCCCATAGGATACTACAGGGTATAATGTGCACTATTCGGCTGATGGGTACACTAAAAGCCCAGACCAGACTTCACCACTATACAATACATAACTGTAATGTAATTCAACTTGTACTCTCTAAATCTATTAAAATAAAAAACTTTTAAAAATAAACAAATAAATTGACTACTAAAAATTGGTAGTGCCATTTTCATAGCTGGGTTTCATGTATTGGAGTGAGGGGTAAACTTCATACTATATTATTTATTACACTTGGAAGCAGCTAGTAGCTGTTCACAGCATGATTGAAAAATAGGAAAAACCTAACACTTCTGCAAAGATTGCAACTTGTCTCTTATTATTTTAAACCTACTGACTTTTGAAGAGTATGCTGTCTATCTCTCTTTTATTTCACGTGAACTATCTTGTAGTTTATCTTCTGATTTATTCGTTCTGTGGAATGCCATTTCTGACCTTATTCTTGTTCTCAGACTAAAATGTCTTTGCCCATCCAGTCATTTCTTATTTCATCTATTTTACTGGGAATGTTGAAATGACAAGTGCTAGCCAATTTGTATAAATTTGATTGATAGGAAAATTATGAAGATGACTTGTGCCAGTACTCTAAAAATAACTCACTAAAATAATTCCAGTGTCAAAAGACCATAGTAATGTCCTTTGAAAGTTTGTTTACTTGAAGAGATAAAGTTTAACTTGGGATTTTTAAGATAGTAGAGCTGCATTTAGAAGACTGACACAGAGATTTTCAACTTTATGTATTAAAACAAGTTGCAGCATTTCAGTAAACTGTAGCAATTTAAAAGACAGGCTAAATAATAATAAGTAACTATAATCCAACTTCAAATATTTAGCCAATAAAAAATATCACACATGTGAGGTAAATTGAATGTATTCCAACCCAATTCATGTTATTGTTTAATTTCCATCCGTTTATAATTTACTTTATTTTACTTTTATTTTTTGTTGCTACAGATAACTCTGAATCAAAGAACACAATTAAATAGCAACTGTATTCTCAATGAATACGATGTGAAAAAAATTCCATGGTCCTCCAAACGATGTGAAATATTGATTGCCGCACATTTTATCATCAGTCACTTTCAAGATTCTGGCATGAATATCCTGAATAGTTTCCCAAGTATATCAGTTACATTTTCTGAGTATCTAACCACCCCAACATGTGTGTCTTAAATCAACAAATAATGTTATTTTGCCTATATTCTATGAGTTTACTGGATAGTTCTAATTCAGACAGCTCAGCTGATCACTAGTCGGCAGACAGCTTGGATGGCATCTATTAAAACTCTCAGCTAGCTAAGGACGAAATGCTGAAATATTTTCTCCATAAGATCAGGAGCAGGACAAAAATGTGCTCTCTAGAAGTAATGTACCTCAACACAGTAAAGGCCACATATGACAAACTTTGGACATTCTAGGCAGGGTAATTAAACAAGAAAAATAAAAATAAAAGTCATCCAGATTGGAAAGAAAGAAGCAAAACTATTTCTATTTGAAGGCTAAATGATCTCATACATAAAAATTCTTTAGAAATTTTAAAAAAATCAGATTCCATGAATTATTTCAGCAAAGTTACAGGATAAATTTTAATACACACAAAAAATCAATTGCATTTCTACACACTAGCATAAATAAAATTAAGAAAACAATTTCTCTTACAAAAATTCCTGAGAGGTCAATTACTAGGTAGTATAGTATGCACTTGCTTAGCTTTGCAAGAAACTACTTTACTTCTTTCCAGTTGCATAAAATGTTGATAGATCATTTATCAATTAAGTGCCTATGACATGCTAGGTTTACATCAAGCTATACTTATAAGAGCTTTAAAAAAAGTAATGAACAAAACATAAAACCTTCCTTTTCCTTTTCTCACATAGCATTCATTCTTGTTTGGGGAGTAAATAACAAAATAAACAAGCATTTAAATATGTCAAATCCTTTTAAAATATTAGGTCAAAACACAATGCAGACAAAATAAGAGGACGAATATGAGAAATAAGGACATTTTTATAGTAAGGCCAAGGAAGACCTTTGGGAGAGCAGACCTTTAGAAATAAATCTTGTGGCTATTTGGAGGAATCACATTCCAGATATTCTTAATCAAATATAAAGTACATTCCTTAGAAAAAGGTAGTGTCCATCTGGTCACTAGGGCCTAGGGCCCACAATAATTTTAGAGGCTCACGAAATTTTTCATTTTAATTTCTTTTAAAATTAGAAGAAAACAATTAATGTAATAATAAAATATAATAATCAATCCAGTCTGGGTTATATTAGTCTTTTTTCCAATAAAGTCATAAAATATAATTTTTGGTGTTTTTTCTGTAAGAAGTGCCCATGAAGACAAATGTTCCTGGGCCCAGGAAATCCTAATGCATTTCTCATAGGAAGCAGAGAACATGAGGGGGAGTAGGGCGGAGGTAAATTCAAGGAGCCAGGCTGCTGGTGGGAAAGATGACAGAGGTCTTTAAGGCTGTGTTTACACTTTTGCCTTTACCCTGAGAGAGAGGAGAGCCAATTAGAGCATTCTGAGCATGACAACATTTTATTTTAAAAGGTTCGTTATATTACTGTTCTTTAGAAAGTAGATTGTAAGGACAATGGATTATGGAAGATACTGACAAAATCACAGCAAAACTATCCTCATAGCAAGAGATGATGTGAAGTGGTCAATTGTGGAATATATTTATAACTGAGAATCAACAGATTTGCTAATGGATTGTGTCTGAGGATATTAAAGAAAGAGCGTATAGACAGATGTTCTTTACGAACAGAAAACAAAAAACTGTGATCAACTGCTATCTGCCTACTCTTCACTTCTCCAGTAAAAGGCTATCGCTTCTTTCCTAAGATCCTTACTTTTAACACCTTAATTTTAGCTTCTTCTTCTACATACAGACAAATAAATGTAGAAGTATAAAGTAAAAGTGTGATAATGGCTGAGTAACCAAGGACAATGGTGACAGGGTATATACTTTTTGTGCTTTCCTTTCTCCACTCAGGGAGGAACTCTTTTGGGGGAAGGGTATGTTAAGATTGTTTACATTTTAGGTCCCTATGATAGCGTTAAAAGCAATTGCAGTGAATATCAGATGTTGTCAAAATTAATGTCTATGCCAGTGGTTTTCAAACAGATGTACAATACCCTCAGTGCAGAGAGAATGAGAGCTTTGAGAGGGGAAGTGCATGATGGGCATAGCCCAGAAGAAGAAGTTGGAAGACAAGGTGGTGATGGGGAAAGGAGGGAGTGGCCATGGAACTGAACAGCAGATTGTCCAATGATACCTGAAAATTTCTGTGAGGGTGGGCTCTGCTGTGCTATAATTCATCACTCACTCCCAGTAAGACATGCACTTTGATTTGCTTTTATGATAAGTGGTTCTTTTTGACCATCTCATTCTCTTGCTCTCTTTTGTGACAAATAATAGTATACACTATGTGAGTCAGCTTCCCACGGGGAAGAAATGTCTGGAAAATAAATGCTAACTCCCAAAAAAGGAGATCAAAGTCACAACTCTGGCTTAACCAACTGAGCTGAAAAGCAGACTCAGTTTTATGTAGGAAATAAGAATACAATCAGAATGATATCTAAAACTTAAAGTTTGTGTTAAGAACATAGGTGTGTACGTGTGACAGTTTGTGATATATAGGAGTTTTTGTCAAGACATTATGAATTTACATTGTTTTCTGCTTAGCATTGTAAATCATAGAAGAAAAATCCTCCAAGGGTTGACATCAAAGTCTAACAAAATCAACAGAGCATAGGAATTTTATTATCTTACTGTAGATTGATGTGTTGGTGATAACAAGTGAGGACACTTTATAATATTGGGACATGTGGTCTTCTACGTGGGGTAGAATTGAGCCACTTGCTGACCTTTACACACATCCTTTTGCCACATGGTGAAGTTTGCTTTAGTTTCTGACTTTTCTTTTGACCTGATTAGCTAAACTCAGTATTTAAATTTTATTTATTTATTCATTACTTGCTTCTGTCAATTTCCCAAAAGAATTATAGGTGAGCTTTAACTGAAATGGCCTTAACAGAACCTGAGGCGTTATTCCTGTTTTTAATTCACAAATCATCGATGCTTCCCTATAGGATGGCCTTATCAGAGTTCTAGAATTTTTCATTTTATAAATGTTATTTGTATTATTTATCCTGAAATGTTCTTCTGCATATCTATTTGCAATTTGATGTTTCACTGGGGCTCTTGGATTTGCATGTTCTGCTTATCAATGTTTCTTACATGTTTGAATGTTTTCATTTATCTGCTATACCAAGAAAAAAGAATATGTTCCTTAAAAATGAAACATTTAAAATATACATATATATAATGTCTCTGACCAAAAAATATTTAGTAGTTAAAATACCAATTTATCTTATTTAATTGGAAATGGTTTTAGAGTAAGAAGAAAAAAATTAGACTATAATACTCAAGGTAGCCTCTGAAATAAGTTATCAAAAATAACAAGCTATCCCTCTGTGAATTTAGACAGGTGGAAGCTGCTTAAACTCTATTTATATATTGTAACATAGTGGTGCACAAACTTTAATATACTTTAGAATCTCCTGCAGAGATTGTTAAAACACAGATTGCTGTGTTCCACATTCAGAGTTTCTGATTAAATAAATCTGGGTTGGGTCTGGTCATTTGTTTTTCTAAGTTCCCAGAAAGGTAATGCTGCTGGCTTAAGCACCACACTTTCTGAACTGTAGATGTGGTAGATTACAGCGATGTTTACAATAATTATATAGCTCTATTATCTCTTTGATAAAGAGAGGCACTAACTCTAAATTTCAGTCTCAGTCATACCACCATTTATCACTATATGCAAGCTCTTTTCAAGGTCAGTCTATTATTTGTGGTTGAATCGTTTAATATTATAAATGCTAAATACAAAGCATTTTGCTTCTAAGACATGAACTATACACAGAATGAAAAAAATAGACTTGTCAACACATAATTTAGTTTGTTTTATTGTACCTATTTTAAGAAATAGAATTCATTTTATGATATAAGGAACACTAGTTGGTATTTACCAGTAGGTAAATTAAAAATATAATATGGAAAAATATTATGAAACCAAATGTTTATAACTCCTTTATGTCCAGAGATAATCATTTTCAATTATGGCATTTAACATTACACATGACTTGTGTGAATTTTATGTATAATATTTACACATTATTTTAATCAGATTTATGTTACTTAAAAGCATATTATAGTTATTTATAATTATGTTTTCTTGCTAAAATAGATAATTTTTAAATAATTAAATAGTAATTCATCAAAATAATATATCCAAATTCTCTCTCTAAACATTAGATTTTGGATATTAATATTTACATTTTAATGAGAATTTTTAGAACACTTATTTCTTAATTTTTTAAAATTGACACATAATAATTATACATATTTTTAGGTACATAGTGATATTTTGATACATACAATGTATAGTGATCAAATCAGGGTAATTAGCAAATCCATCACCTCAAACATTTATCATTTCTTTGTGTTGGGAACATTCAAAGTCCTCTCTTCTAACTATTTGAAAACATGTAGTAACTTATTAACTATAGTCACCCTACAGTGCCATAGAACATTAGAATTTATCGATTCTATCTAGCTTTGATTTTCTATCTTTTAACTAACCTCTTTACCCCATTCCTCCCTATCCTTTCCAGCCTCTATTAACCACTATTCTACTCTTTAATTCTATACCAACTTTTTTTAAATTTTATAATAGCTTCCACAAATAAGTGAGAACATATGGTATTTATCTTTTGGTCCTGCCTTATTTAATGTAACATAATGTCCTCCAGGCTTATCCACATTGTCATGAATGACAAGATTTCATTCTTTTTTATGACTGAATAATATTCCACTGTGTATATATACTACATTTTCTTTATCCATTCATCTGTTTTGGGACACTTAGGTTGATTCCATATCTTTGCTATTTGGCATATTCTTAATTTTATACTGTTGCCTATGCTGGCAAAAACAGCTACCAAATGCTGCAGCTCTGTCTAATACAAACCATTTAATCCAGTCCTTTCCAGAGCTTGTAAAACTTTCTGTAAATCAAGACATGCTTTTTTCCTAGCATGATTATATGTGAGCATTAGAATCTTATTCTAGTAAGAGTCCTCCTACCTAAAGTAAGATTTCCACTCACACAGACCCACAGCAATTTTTGAGTAATATTATTATATTTCCACCAGTCAATAAGCATTCAGTACATGTCTGCTTACTTGCTCTATCACAACCTGGATACCATGTGTCTTAGGGAAAATACATTCCCACTTAAATTTCCTCCATTAATGTTTTCATTGAAGGACACATAAGGTACACATTATCATAAGGCCAGGAATATTTGACAATGGTTCATGTCAGGATCTTGTCAGAAACAACTAATTTACCAATACTTCTGGCATGTGACATTTATTCAACCAGATGATTTTACACTCATGAGGAATGAGAATTTATTTACATTTAACAATTTTGTTTTTTGCTCTTGTCTCATTTAACTTGGCAAAATCTTTGTATTTCTCTACAAATAAAACATTGTTATCTATTTATAGCAAGTTTCTTCCAGCTAAAAACTCAACATTCTTCCCCCCTATTTCTTGTTTTGGATTGTAGATGTACAACGAATATTTGTTAAATGAATAAATGATACTTTAAAAATATTAAAAATTAGCAGATAAGTTTTATGTTTAACTGAAAGGAATTTGATTTTATTTCTAAAAATTCATAACCTACTACCAACTAAATTTAAAAGGTCTTTCAATCCTGTTATAGGACAGTTTTGTTTTTCTCAAAATACCTCTACTCTCTAAACTTATCACTAATGAACCATATGAACAAATATTTCATTCTTAATTATCTTAGTAATTTCCCTCCTTTGTCCCTATATGCTACGTAAGAATGTACTTGCAAATCTCTATCCATTCAGAGTCTGTCTAGGATCTATCTTCTACCTTCTATATAGAAATCTCTCCAACTTTCCTTAAATCTCCAGTTATGTCTTGACATTATATACCTGGATTCTATATTTTTGGCCAGAGCTGTAGGACCGATGCCTTTATTGGATGGTTGGCCAGGTTCTTGATTTCAATTTCACCCTGAATGCTACCTCTCTTTATCGATTCAGTCTGCCACTCTACAGGGCTGGGCCCTTTCTTTGCCTAAAATATTTTCATCTGTGTCTTTCACTCCAGGTTCTCACTCATCTCAGACAGGACAACTTTAACCTTCAATTAACATTAAGTTTATTTGGTTTCTGTGCCATTGTTTATTTATATGTTAATTTAAATATTATTTATTTCCAAAAAGAATTTGAAGTACTTTACATAAAATACCCATGTAAGTCCATTAAACAATAAAGGCTTTCTGAGGGATTGCAGTTATAGTCCTCTTCAATTTATTTAACATTAAAAATAAATTTAATTCCTGTTTTCCACATGCAATATCCATAGTGAACAGTGGATGTTGATGGGTAGAAAAGATGGACTTTAAAGAAAAACATCATCCAGGAATAATTATAACACATTTTAAAGTCTCTATGTGCTTATGTTTAATATTTTAATAGCATTTACAGAAAAAAAATTAAGAACAATTTAGATGTGTTGATATTTCTGGGTTTAAAATAATAGCAATCTTTCTGTCACAAAATATGTACTGTTCTTGGCATTGTGCATAAAATATTTCCTAGCTACATGAAGTAACAGCATTTTGAAAGTATAATGATAATTTCAATATGCCGATTTCAAGTGCAGGGGTTAAGATGATTTTTTCATTTTTCAGAATAAATGTAAAATTCAGGTGGTTTATAGCCATATTTCTCCCCAATACATACAACATATTTCAAATATTAAAAACGAAATAACTTGACACCCCATGAAAATTTTGATGAGTTAATAACAAGAGATAAGGAGGGATATATACATTGCCAAATGCTATTGCTATGTTGAAGTTTTGTTTCAATGGAAGTTTTGTGTTTTTTCCCCTGAAGTCTATGTGAGAACTAGAGTTTAAATCTGAGCAATGAAATATATGACTTACCTTTAATTTTGAGTCTCACTTGTATATTTTTAAGTGTGCAGAAAATAAATATCTACTTCATGGAATGTTGTAAAGATGACATGAAATGTTTCATGAAATGGTTTTTCTAAATAGCATAAAATAATGTAGTAATAGAATTTTTCTAAGATCTTATTTTATTATGGTTTGACATTTTCAAACAATGGTACTAAAAATATTTTGAAAATTCTAAAAAAATCAAAATATTTACAAAGAAGCAGAGAGAAAAATAATGCCAAAATCTTGAAGAGGTAAAATAATAGCATGGGATTTTTGAGGAACACATGTAAATTAGTGAGGTTAGAGAGAAGAGCATATGAGAAGACGTAGTCTGAAACAAAGCTAGCAATCAAGTGCCTTACTCTCACGCCCATTGATAAGTAAATGTTTCCCACAACATTTACCAAGCATAGAAACTGTACTATTTTCCTAGAGTGCCACGGGGCCATCTTTCCATTTCTGAACCTGGAATTGGCTCAACAAAATTCATTTATTACCTACCTTTTCATCAAATCTCCACAGATGTAATTAGCCTCCTCTTTCTCTAGGTAGCTGCTGCATTTTAGTTTTAACTTCATTATATCACTTACACTCTACATGTGTAGTTTTAGGGGTTCATCTCTAAAACCAGGTAATAAAATAAGAACTTGGAAAAATTCTATTACCACATTATTTTATGCTGAAAAACCATTTCATGTAACATTTCATTTAATCTTTATAACATTCCATGAAGTAGATATTTATTTTCTGTACACTTAAAAATACACAAGTGAGACTCAAAATTAAAGGAAAGTCATATATTCAGGGCTTAGATTTAAACTCTAGTTCTCACATAGTCTTCAGGGAAAAGAGTACAAAACTTCCATTAAAACAAAACTTCAACATAGCAATAGCATTTGGCAATGTATTTATTCCTCCTAATCTCTTGTTGTTATTAACTCACCTCTTACATTTAAACTTTTCTAGTATAATAACTTCCCTTCCAATCATCTTAGCATTCTCACAGCTTGGAATAGATCACCTTGCATGTAGTAGCTATATAAGATATGGTTATTACATTAACTTTTAAATTTTACAAAGTGCATGACTTTTGTTTTTATACTTAGTAAATTTTATCATTGCTGTATCATCCAAAAACACATAATTACCATTCATCACTTAAAATCAGTGGGAGCAGAAGAGAGTTTTGCAAGATATGTTTGCTAATGTTCAGTATATGCAGGAATTTCACAAGCTAACTTAGATATACATAGACTATGAATATGAACATTAGTTACAGAGCATAGGTCTGGCTTATAGAGAGGAGATACAACTCTGTGAGAGGAACATTAGCAAGTTCACTTGCTTACAGAATAAACCACATCCATAACTTAACTTTTATCAGGAATAAAGGTGACATTTTAGTTTTGATATTTTTATTCCTTTATTTTTCAGTGAGTTTTGAACTCAGGGAGGGAATAATGAATCCTGCATACTGACTCTATCGAACCACAGCAAGGATAAGTTAGGTCAATACAATGGCAAACAAACCAGTTTCTAATTAGTGACTATCTGGGGGATGGGCACACTTTGACTCAAATGGTACAAAAGCAATTTATGTAACCAAAACGTTTGTACCCCATAACATTCTGAAATAAAATAAAATAAAACAAAAAATTAACAAGGGATAGATGAAATAATACTCATAATCAGATATTTTCAGAAATATAGGGAGTCTTAATATATCTTACCTGATGCTATATTTATTAATGGAATGAAGGTCTTCCTATAGGATTATACTTATACTACTAGAGGGATGTTGTAAAAACTATATGCTCACTAATATCTAATGATATTTTGATTTTGTTATTGCAGGAAGAGAGAGATTTGGGGTTTTATAAGTTTCATGAGCACATTAAATATATTTTGTAACTTTTACTTCTCAATACTGGGGAAAAAATTTGATACTTATATTTATACAGGGTGTACTTTGTGTCCAAAAAGATTTAATTAAAAATCCAGTTTAGCCATGGAATATCTGTCTAACAATGGGCAAATTACAACAATCTCTCAGTTTCCTCATAGCTAAATTAGGGATAAAGGACCACTTGTTAGATCTACCTCATAATAAATGTAAAAGATAACTTGTGGAGGTCATACGAAGACACCTTCTGGCACCTGATAAATGCTGCATAAAATATTATTGTTATTCTTATGCTTTGAAATGTGGAGGTTAAAAAAATATAAATACTAGAATAATATTAATAAGGTAAAATAAACAAAAGGAAATAAGTACCATAGGATTTCATAGGCAGGTTACCTTTTTCTATAAATCCAAAACATATTATGCTAAACAAGATGTTCTTTAGACAATAAAGAATCTGATTCAACTGTAGAAATTAAAGATAATGAATCAGGAACATAATCAATTCAAGACTGTGTTTGTGTGTGGAGAGACAGGGGACAGAATAGGAAGGAACCCACAGAATATATAAAAGATTACCAACATTTTAGTCCTCACAGGAGGGGACTAGAATATTGGTAATGATTGTGATTCATGCTGTTCTATTTACCTGAGTTCCACAAAAACTACAAAAGAAATGCGATTAAATTGCTGAGGGAAAAGGATATGAAAAGCAATTGGAAGGGGAATTAATAAACATGTTTTTAAAAATCTGTTTCATAAAGGGATGAATTCAATAATACATCTAAGTTATAGGTACTGACAAAGTATTTTTGAAAGTCCATAACAAGAGTATTTCAGCCGACTGTCCATAGATGAGAACATTTTGTATCACTTACCTGGATGTTCAGGATCCAACCTGCCACAGGTTAATGATATTTTTGGAACCTAGATGACTAGGTCTAAAAAGCTTAGGCCTAGTTCAACTGAAGATACTTTCTCATAAATGAATATATTTTAGCAATTGTAACTTACTGCTTTAAAACAGTTCTTACCTAACAAATCATATGAGTAACTCTGAACAAAAGGATATCTCCTAAGAACAACATAATTTTACTGAACTTTTTTATCACAATCTGTGCTGTTCTTTCCAAACTATTTGAATTGGGACACTGTAGCTTACAAATACATACTTTGTAGCCCAGTGAATTCTTTTTAAATTGGTAAATGTCATATATTTAAAAACGGATGATCACAAAAATTATTTTTGACGGTTTCCATTTTGGATGCTTATTGTACAGGTTTTTTTCAACCTTGGAACTACTGACATTTTGGACTAGAAATTCTTTCTTGTGGAAGGCCATCTTATGCATTGGTAAGATATTTAGCAGCCTCTCTGATCTCATTATCCACTAAATGACAGTGGCTCACAGCAGATATGACAGCCAAAATTGTCTCTAAATATTACCAAACATTCCCTGGAGGGCAAAATTGCCTCTTTCCCCATTGAGAACCACTACTATAGTGATTCAACTCTCAGGTAAACATGATCAACTGTGGAGAAGAAAAAGAGCTAACTGTAGATGGAGTTGTTTCAAATTTCAGAAAAATGGGTTGCATAGGGTTGAAAGAGCAATGATACAGTTTTTTTTTTTTTTTTGAAATTTCTGTAACCTAAGCTCCTAACTCTCTAGCTCAAAAATGAGATATGATGGAGAAAAGAGTTGAAATGACAACCGATTTTAGATAGATAATATCTGAATTAATATAGAGCACTAATTTGAACCATTCAAAACTCATTTGGTGTGATCCACTCACCCTGAAGGAAGAAGTGCTGAAGACAGATGAGATGTGCCCCTGGGAAGGCAACAGTGTTCATTCACTCCCACTGCTGCCTGCTGTGGGTCGCTCCTCCTCTGCCCCGCCCATAGTATTATTTAGCATGCTTCATCACTACTTATTAATAGCTATGGCAAAGTTTTTTAAGTAGTAAGCAAAACTCAGATTTATATCAGATGAAAAAGTTATTCCAGAAAAGAAAAACAAAGACAAATCCTTTAAATGACTGCAAAAAATCATATGTAAGAAATACCAAAACATGTATTTATTACAAAGATAAATATGATCACCTACAATATGCCAAGAACTGAGCTATATGTGGACATACAGAAAAGAATAAATGTTTAAAAATCTACTTATAAAACATATACTCTTTGTAGAGATAGACCCCAAAAAAGTAGATACATAATACAGTATATCAAGGTGTTAACAGCTATGTGGGAAAATAAGGCAAAGAATAAGAAGTGCTAGGGTAAAGCCATCATAATTTTGAACAGAGCATCTATAAAATCATCCACTGAGGAAGCAGTATTACACAAACATTAGAGGAAAGTGAGTGAGAAAATCATACACAAATCTGAGGGAAGAGCAAGGCAGAAGTCCAATGTGGAAGTATGTCTGGGGTATCTGGAGAACAGCAAGGAAGGCAGAATTGATGGAAACGACAGCAAATGGGTGGTGAGGACAATGGATGATTATCAGGGAGGTAGGTCTGGTGCTGTGAAGGTCATTATAAGGATATTGGGCTTTATTATTTGCTAAATGCAAGAAATGAAGGGTTTTAAGCTGAGATTGAAGATTGGATGTACACTGTACAGGTTCATTCTGGCTACTGTTTGATTGATAATAAATGAAAGAGAGTAGATGAAAGAGGGATTAAGTTCAGAAACAGGACAACTACTTAAGAAGTATTGCAATAATTAGGTGAAGCATTAAAGAGGCTTAAATCTGAGTTGTAGCAGTGGAGGTGATGAGAAAATTTTGAATTCTAGATATATTTTCAAAGCAAAACTATTCATTTGCTGATGAATTGGATGGGGGTATGAGACAAAGAGTTAACAAGGATGACTCCAAAGTCTTTGGCCTTAGTAACTAGTAGGTGGAGTTGACATTGTGGCAGCAGGGAAGATGGCAAGTGGAGCATATTGTAGGAGGAAGATGAGGTATTCAGCCTTGGATATATATTAGAAATTCTTGCTAAACTTCCAAATGGAGTTTTCAAGGATATTGTTGAACACGAGTCTGGTTGTCAGCACATAAACTGCATTTAAAGCCAACGTCTAAATAATATAATTAGTAAATGGGAGATTGTGTAGATGGGGAAGTGATCCTTGGATTGCTTTACCATTGAAGGGAGAATAGCAAGAAAGAAGAGAGCCAGAACACGTGGTACTGTAGAAATCAAGTAAAATAAGTGTTTCTGTGTCAAAAAAGAAGTGGTACACTATTTCAAATGCTATCGATAGTTTATATAAGATAAGAATGCAATTCAACTTTATATTTAGCATTTGAAAGTCTTTACTGAGCACAACATTAACAGATTCTATGTTTTGATGCAAATGAAAACCTGATTAAAGTAAGTTAATGAGAGAATGGGAGGAGAGATTTGAACAGAGTGAGCATACGTAATTAATCTGAGGATTTTGTTCTAAAGGGGAGCAGAGAAATGAAGTAGTTGCTGAAGGGGAAGCATAATGATAGGGGTAATTTTTCAAGGGAGAAGAAAAAACAAATTGAAACAATGGAAAACTGATGAAAATGACCTAGTGAACAGAGAAAAATTGATTATGTGAGAGTTAGAGGGGAGAATTATGGAATAACGTTTTTAAATAGGTAGAAAGAATGGGGTCTGTTTCATAAGCAGGGAGAGGTTTGATCCATCCAAGAGCAAGAATCTTACATTCTTAGTTTCTAAAGGAAACACAGAGTAAAAGGGCTCAAAAGCAGATGTAAGTATGTGGGCAGATGTGGTGTGAAAGGGTGAGGACATTCTCTGCTGATCGCTTCTCTTTTCTTGGTGAAAAATGAAGCACAATTATCAGTGCAGAATGAGGATGGGAGAGGTGCTGATTGCCTGGGGAGTGAGGAAGTCAGAATTACTTGTCTTAAAGAAGGAGAAAATGACTGACTAAGGAAATGTAATGAGATTGTCAGACAGCATTAACAATCCAACTCCTGGAGTCACATTCTCTATTTTTCTCTAGCCACATTCAGTTTCATGGAAACATGTTTAGAGTAAATGAAAATTTGCATTAAAACAAAATAAAACAAAAATGGTGTAGAGCTTTCTTGACAAAGCTAGATGGGCAAGAAGTTAAGGGAATATTTAAGGGATGATTATAGTGATTGACTATGAACTTTAAAGTGAGGAAAGAAGGAAGTGAGAGTATGAGCCTATATGTGGTCCACTAAGTTAGACTTTGGGGCCATCTCTTTGTTTTCTATTGGCTGCCCGTGTTTAGTTAACTCTGGATTAGACTTTCTTTCTTTTTTTAATATATGTGTTTATTTTTCTTTAACATAAGGCATTGTAGAGACTCTGGATTCTGTTGTCTTTCTTTGAGCATTTTGATTCATATTCAAGTGGCTGTTCATCTACTGGCTAAGTGTTTTGAATTTGTGTAAAGGTAGTTTTTAGCATGAATTTGTGCAGATCCCATGGTATTCCCCAGGCTACTCAGGACTATTATAATTCTCCAAATTCAATTCTCCATATACTTCTTGTTGAATCCTTATTTTAAGATTAAGCAGGTTATAATGAGATCTCTCCAGTCTTGCAAGACCAAATCTCAAGTGTCCCCAAGATCATTTTTCCCTGTAGTATCTCTGTTCTACCCTCAATGTTATAGCAGCTGCTATCAGGAAAACATAAGAGAAATGCTTTTATGAAAAAAATTTTTGGGAAACCAATAATCATCTGTTTACCTTTAGCTTCATTTCAGTTTGAATACATATACTCTTCCTATTAAAATATTAACCTACAATTTAGAGTTTAACCATTTGTCTCTTAGTTACAGTTACTTCTAGAAAATTTTTTATTAAGTCAGAAAAACAATAAAAGAAAGTGTAAAATGCATTCACAGATCTTAAGATTTTATATTTCAATAGTCTTAAAATATCAATTAAAGCCAATTTACCCATTCTGTAGTGTTAACCCTTGAAAACATATTAATGAATTTTGTTTATAAAGTGCAAATTTTTGAAAACATGGCCTTAGTTGAAAATCTCTTTATCTCTATAATGTGTAAATCTCTCTGTTAAATGAAAAAAAAAAGAGGAATGGTCCTATAGTAATCTTAATAATAAATCTGAATAATTTGTGCAGTTTTTACCTTCTTCAGATAATTGTACAATCCCTCATATTATATTGAAAGATTTATAAAGAAGATATAAATTTGCCCCCAAAATTAATGTAAACTTAAAACATAATTTTATTCCAAGGATGTATGTGGATATATTATCAACAATAAAAAAAAATTCTGTTACATAGCCACAAGTAACTAATTCGCCATCAAACCAATCATAAACATTTGAAATATATTGTCTAGACTTAGAAAAATAAACATAATTCCTCCTTGATTTAGTTTCTCCCTAACTATAACTCGTATTAATCTATGGAGGTTTTATGTATTATGAAGCAGCCTCTCTCTATAATTCCCATATCGCTATGTCATAGACATGAGAAGCCCCTGGGCTTCCTTACCAACTCTATACTGTTGTTATTAAGACTTTGTAATTCTCATCTTTATGATTAATTAGTGCAGTGTCTAGCACAAAATAATATTTGTCTCCCTCCTTTTTTTTTCCTTCCGCCTTCTACCTTTCTTTCTCTGGTCTCCCTTTTTTTCCCCTTCTTTTCTTTCATCTTTCCTTCCTTTTTATTAAATTTCATTCAAGGAAGTTACCTTCTCTTTGTAGGAAAAGTAAAGGTCCCCTGGATTTATCAGTTCCAATAGAAAGCCTCAAGCTTCCTAGGGCTTTTTACATACCAAGAGAATTAGATTTACAGACATTTGTCAAGCTGATTACTCTAAATAAAAAGGATAATAGAACTTATCTCTTCCCAAGAAGGTAAATGGTTAAGGCCTGGGAATAGGTTCCTTAGTTAAACAACCACGGTGTCAGGAAGACTGGAGGGGCCTATTCTCTAGATATTTGCATATCAAGGAGCAATGAGACTAAAGACCTTGGAAATTCTAGGTTCTAAGAGCCCACATCCTTGGGGCTATCTGGCTCCTTGAGAAATTTGCATACTAAAAAGCTGATTAAAGATAAGATTCCTTCAGAAAGGGAGGGGCACGGCCACCTCCTTTCCACTTACAAGCAGAAGAAATGTCATTTTTTCCTCAATCCTCACCTACAGAATATCTAGCTACTTGGGTAAGACAATTAACTTGGCTTTTATTGCCTTGCTATAGGGGTAAAGACTAGGGGAGGGGCGATTGACACACTTACTGTGAGACATTTAATAAGAATTCTGTCTCTGATTCAGAACACCTCATGTGCACATTCAGGATAAAATTAATAAAAACCAATACTTATATATACAGACTGAAAAAAATCTTAAGGAAACACCGAGTCTCTATTTCCTTTCATATCTCAGTCTTAAAGGTCCAAAAGGGAGGTTGTCGTTGGAAAGGACTCTGAATCTAGAGTCATGTAACAATCTAGGTCTAGTTCTGCTCTCTCCTAGTGGATTGTCTTTGGCTCAATATTCAGCAAATCTTTATTCACTAAAGTGTTCACTGCTCACCAAACATTATGGTAAATTTTAAGCTTATAACATAAAAAGTCATGGCTGTTGAGCCTAAGGGTTCTATGATAAATGAGATGAGAAAGAAAGGGAACTAAACAGAAACTACACAAAATGATAAAAGTTATGATATATGAATTTATGGAGAAACAAAATATTTTATTATAGTTGTTGGCATGGATTAGTGCACAACACTGTCCTCAATATTTTCAACATTTAAAATACCTAATGCAAAATTGGGTGTCTTTTCTTAATCCTCACCTGGCTGCCAAGGAAACTTCCTTTCACTTTCTGTAGGTCAATATTTTTTCCTACTTTCATGTTTCCAAAGTCAAAATAGCAATCATAAATCTTTTTACTAAAATAAGAAATATTTTGGAAAGTTACAAAGATTTTAGGGTGATCAAGATGCAATCCATTATTAACTATAGACAGAGCAGTCTCAGCTTCTGTTATCTTGGCTATGTAGCCACTCCACTTTTTTTTTTTCTGTCAATGTTGAGAAATAACCCTAGTTTTAGATTTGGATAGATAAAACATTCAGACACCATGGCTCTGCTGAGCATTTGACAAGCGGATATGACTCCCCAACCTTGTTATTCTGACAGCTTTTGTTTTACCTCAGTTGTAAAGCTTCCGGAAACCCAAAGGGCTGCAAATCAAAATGTCCATGAATCTCAAATTAACCATTGACAAATCTTCCCAAGCAATTCAATTATTTTTTTTTCAATACTAGTAAATGAAAATTGGGATATTGAAGTCACCTATTAGCACAACTTTAAACTGTATAAGAAAGCTACAACCCACTGTGGCAACATCAAACTGTGAAATTGATAATGTATTAATATTTCAAAATAAAAGTTATGACTACAATCTCATAACAGATGGGGAAGACAAGTGAAGACCATGCTACTGTGAAGTGTGAAATATCAGGTTGAAAGTATAAAGAGGTACGATATTAAATATAATTAGATTCTGATATGTAAAGGACACACATCGATAGCTCATGATTTCTCATAAAAATAATTTTTAAAAGGCATAGCTAAGAAGACAGTAGATGAAATAAAATAGTACTCCAAAAACTCATACTTTACATAGAAGATTACTCAATGCACTTTTTAACAATCTAACTGGAAAGGGAGAGTCATTGAGAGGACACTGGGGACTCTTAAATGATTCACAAAAGGGTTGAATTATCTGCAAGAAGAAGGGCAGGGATACAATGGGACTCAGGAACAATGGGAACCAGGAGATTAATCAGGTCTAGCAATCTCTGCCTGTCTTTCATCCCCATTGTCTAGGAATACTAGTTTTACTTTCTGTCAGTGTAGACTGGCTTCACAGTGAGAAAGGTGGCTGGAGAAAATTCCCATTTCTCACACCCCAAAGGAACCATTCATGAAGGGGTGATCCTTTCCCAGTGCAATGCAACAAATCATGAGGAAAGTCTCTTAATTGCTTAGTTTGGACTGATGCTCACCTATGGACAAATTAGTAGTGGCCATAAAGATGGTGCCACATGAAAATGTGCAATTTCGAATTGGAACTAAAAAGTTGAAATAGCTAAACAAGCAGTCCACCAAAGATAATGGAAGGATTATTCTTAGAAGAAAAATTGAGAGTGAGTGAATTGTCAGACAAAAAAAATTATTTTCTAGTACATGTAGTAAAATGGAATAAACCACCATCAAGTCCCCTATTCAAGATCAGATATTGATACTTACTAAATGGGAGATTTTAATTAAGTCAAATAACCACTCTGGGCCTCCCTTTAATAATTTGTAAAAAGGTATGCTAAGACTTTCTCCCTGCAAACCTTATTGGGTTATCAAGAAGGCTACATGAGAGAATGTGAGTGAAAGTTCTTTATCTATAAGTATCATGAATTTGAGATATTTCAGTGTTATTTTTATCATTATTTATATTAATGTTATTACTGCTAGTGTACTGCATAATTATTTATTGATACATTGATCTTCTAAGCACTAAAGTATGAGATGAGTCAGGGAAATTATGTACCTCTTTAATTAACAATTTGCTGATGTCCTTCTCAGTAGAAAAGAGGGAGATATTAATTATGAAGTATTCAATCAAGCCATCAGAGATACTTGGCCTGGAATTTAAAAGAAGAAAAAACTTGGAGAATTTCAGTCATTGAAAGAAGAAAGACAAGGAGGGTGAGAAGAGAAAGGAGCAAAGGAAGGAGGAAGAGAAGGAGAAAACAGGAGAACGAGAACAAGGAGGAGAAATTTAACCACAAATACAATCATCAGGCTAAGATAGAACTCTGCAACTGAACTGAAGATACTACAGGCTTGAGCTCTATGACAAACTTGCAGTTGAGCTTAAAAGATACATATAAATAATCATCTTCAAACTTATAATTTAACTGTATTTTTAAATGGAACCAAAGGGTTTATTAAATCAGCCTCAGTTGTAGAACACTGTTAAATGTATTAAAGTCATTCATACTCACGAGATACATTAATGACATTCTTTAAGCAAATTAACATTTTTTCTTTTTTTCTTTTGAGACAGAGTCTCACTCTGTTGTCCAGGCTAGGGTGCTGTGGCGTTAACCTAGCTCACACCAACCTCAAACTCCTGGGCTCAAGTGATCCTCCTGCCTCAGCCTCCCAAGTAGCTGGAACTACAGGCATGCGCCACCATGGCCGGCTAATTTTTTCTACATATTTTTAGCTGTTCAGCTAATTTCTTTCTATTTTTAGTAGAGACGGGGGTCTCACTCTTGCTCAGGCTGGTCTCGAACTCCTGAGCTCAAACAATCCACCCACTTCAGCCTCCCAGAGTGCTAGGATTACAGGCATGAGCCATCGCGCCTGGCTGCAAATTAACATTTTGAGAAAACAAAACCCAGGTTCAAATTTTGGTGGTGACTTTAGTAGGTGTAGCTAATGGATTAACAACACGATTTCATAAGACAAAAGGATTAAAAAAAAAATAATTGCTGTTGGAATCAAATATGCTTTCTGATGAAAGACAATTAGAAACTGGCTGATATGTAACCAGTTTGCAGGAACTTAACAATGGTGCTGGTAGTGCGGTAGGATGACTCTAGGGAAAAATTTTGATCCTAAAATATAAACTGACATGTTTTTTCATTAGATACCGTGTAGACTGCCAAGATAGCATGTTAACACAAAGTCTGGAACACAGATTTATGATCGAAGCTAACGTTACATCCAGAGGGCAACCTGATAATTTCCTGACTCTTATGTACCAACAAAGTGCTTCCAGAAAGCAATGAGTGTCAATGGTCTTAGATGGCAAGTATGTGAATAAAAATGCTGCACTGCTCCACTAGGACCCACCATTAAAAACTGAAGTCACAGTGCAAAAGCAAATAAATATGAATCAGTAACAGTTGATAAACAGAATATCCAGATGGATATTATAGCAAGTACAAAGATGATTAGCCAGAGATTACCAAAATAGAAGTAAAATCATTATCATTCCATTTGTGCAAAAAAACCCTTCATTTTAGACCAAATTATGTTGCTTTTAATAAAATTCAAGCAAAGCCTGTATAATTTTTTATTGTCTTCCTAAAATGCTATTATGCTGTGGTTGATAAAAGATACATTGTTTACATACATTTTTTCTAATCCAGCCTCTTTCTTAAATTTTTATACTAAAAAATGCTATAAGAGTTAATTATATGATATGTCCAATTACACATGAAGTAAAAAGGGATACTAAAAATTCATATTATAAAGATGTATATAGTTTTATAATCTCATTAAAATTATATTTTCAAAACTGTATATACTTATTTTAAATTTATGTTGAGTATCTGGTTTCTGTCTAGAAGGTCAAAATTTGATGACTACTGTTAAACTTAGTATTTGTTAACCAAGTATAAGATATCAGATTTTTGAGAATTTAATATCATATTATACTTGCTAATTGTAAATTAAGCCATATTGATGTGAAAAATATACAAGGAGTTACTGCCTGTTAATTAGGGAAATACACACATAAATAGGCAGTAAAAGTATGTATAAATAAATGCATGGGAAAACAAATGAATTTAGGTATCTCAGAGTGGGAGGAGGGCAAAGCAATTAAATAAAATGTTTAAAGAGAAAGGGATAATAAACATCTTTACATTTTTAGATATAAATATATGTACATATTTCTGGAATATTCTACAATTAAAATTTTAAAAAGAGAACAATTGCTAAAAACTTCCTCTCTTCAAATTATTTTTAAGAAATGATCATTTTTGGGCTGGGCACAGTGGCTCGCACCTATAATCCTAGCACTTTGGGACGCCAGTATGGATGATTGCTTGAGCCCAGGAGTTCAAGACCAGTATAAGCAACATAGTGAGGCCACATCCCTACAAGAAACAGAAAAAATTATCCAGGTATAATGGCACATGCCTGTAGTCCCACCTACTTGGGAGGCTGAGACAGGAGGATCACTTGAGCCCAGGAGTTTGAGGTTGCAGTGAGCCATGATGATGCCACTCACCTCATGCCCAAGCGAGACCCTGTCTCAAAAAGAAAAAAACAAAAGAAATGAAAAACTGGTTATTTTTAACTGGAACCTTTCCTGTAGCCATCCAATTTAAAACTGAAATCTCCACATGAGACACATGCAGGCACACACACACCACAGCCTTCCTTCTTGCCATATTTTCTCCATAGCTTTTAATCACATCTTAACAGAGTAGAAACTCTATTTGTTTTGGTTTTTGGATTACCCATCACTGTACTGTGAGCTCTCATTGTATAATGAAAAATTTGTCTGGCTTTTGTCCCTGGTTCCTATCTAAACCCTTGGCTTTTCTTTAGTGATAGGAGTGTCTTTGTCATTCACGAGCTTTTGGGATCACACCTGAATGTGTACTAAGGAGAAGACTGAGGATGGGAGCTGGTCACAGGAAGACCAACCATGTAACTAGAGGGTTGGGGCTTTGGGCCAGCCCAACCTCTGAGAGAGGGGAGAGGTTCAGCTGAATTGTTGATGATTTAATCAATTAAACCCCAATAAAAACTCCTGGTTGGTGAACACATCGATGTGCCAGGAAGATGACGCGTTTTCTACAAATGGGCCATACACACTATTACAATGTGTAAGGCTATAAAGCAGCCTCTATATATTCTATAACAAATTTACAAGTGCAAAAATTGTGTGATGCTTTGGTATTAAAAGGCTTTCTTTGAGTCACTAAAATAAGTTAATTATCAATCTTGTGCTTTCCAAAGACTCACACTCTTCTTCTCTTAGTAGTTTTCATCACATTGTAATTATTTGTGTAACGTTCTTATCCCTTTAAAGTTATAAACTCTGAGGACAGACACCATATCTATCGTGTATATTATTCAACCCACATCACCTATGGTAGTGCATAATACGTATTGCATATTTAATGTAGATGTATTTAAATAAATTAGTAAAAATTATATATAGTTCACATCTCATTTAAATTTATACAGGGATTCAGTGTGGAATATTTGTAATGAGCCCTAAGCACTTCAAACAAATTTTCCTAATTATGGTTAATCTTAACTGAGCTGGCTTTAAAGTTGTTTGTCAGCATTTACAAGTGTCCTTTTCTCACAAATATCTGGAGAGCTGGTGAAATGCAAATTGTATGACTAAGAATGACGTTGACACCAATCATTCTGGCACACACTGCAGAGATGGCGTGCAGGCTAAACCAATACTTTAATAATTTATGATAAGTAAATTGCCAGAAATGTATGTAAAATAGATGTGCCACACATTTCTGAGCTCCTAATAGGTTGTTATAGGTCTAGGTCCCCCCCTCCCCACCACCAAATGGTAGAAAACCTGAAGAAGTTGTGTAACATAATTTGGCAACAGCCAAAATTAATATTGAAGTACCTTTTGATTGTCTACTCCATTAAAAGTGTCAAACTTTGGAGAAGGTAATCTACATTACAAGTAGAATGCAAATGGCATCCAAACAGCATTTTGATTAATGAGAAGGTCACAGAAGTGCAATCCTCAGTCTTTAACATTCCAAATATGAGGCATTTGGGGAATTTGGCACATTGGACTTCAGATGCTCTCTGTTCAGGACAACATTATCAACGAGGGAAGAAAATGGAAACAGAGTAATATATTATTCTGGCAGAGATTGTAACTACAGCAGAAAGGGAAAAGGGAACATTTTCCATTTTAGTTTAATCCGGATATTTAAAAAATGTTGCTCAGAAAACGACAGACAGCCAATAAAAAGGGAAATGCAATAGATTTTATTTAAATTAAATTTTTGTTAATATGTCAGACAAAAACACATTCATGTGCATGTAGAGCATTTTTAAACTTTTTATTTTGATATAATTTTAGACTTTTAAAAGTGTTACAAAATTAGTGTAGAGATTTTCTGTATATCCTGCATCCAGGTTCATCTTACGTTAGCATTTTATACAATGATAGAATATTTAACATAACTAAGGAATTAACTTCAGTATAATACTATTAATTAAAGTACAGTTGTTTGGACTTTACCAATTTTTCCATTAATCTCCCTTTCTATTCCAGGATAGCACCTTGCATCCTGTTGTCGTGTCCCCTTAGCTGACTCCAATCTGTAACTGTCTTTATCTGTCTTTCGTTACCTTGACTCTTTTGAAAGTAACTGATGAGGTATTTTGTAGAATGTCCCTCAATGTGTGTTTGGCTTTGTTTTCTCTTGGTTAGACTGAGATTATGCATTATCAAGAAGGGTACCAGAGAGGAGATATGCCCTTCTCAAAATTTCATATTAGTGGTGTAATGATGTCAATATTCCTTGCTCATAATATTAACCATGACCACTTTGTTAAAGTGGCATCTTTCAGGACTCTCCAATTATAAAGTTACTATTTTTCCCTTTGTAATTACTATTATAAATGTTTTAAGGGAGGTACTTTGAGGCTATGCAAATATCCTGTTTCCGGTTAAATTTTCATTAGTAATTTAGCATCTATAGATGGTATTGTAGTGGTGATTTTCTATTATGTATCTTTCATTCCTTGTATATTGGAATCCTTCTATAAGAAAAAGTTGTTACTTGTCCCCAGTTATTTATTCACTCAGCATTTACTTAAATTGGTATGGAAAATGGATATTTATATTATTTCTTGGATTACAATCCAATACTATTGTTATTAATACTTATTTTATTGTTCACGTCATTTCAAATTTGGCTATTAAGAGCTCTTTTATGTCAATGTTTGTGTCCTTTCATCATTTCTTTCTTTTTTCTTTTAGCACTTTCTTACTCTCTGGCACCACAAAATGCTCCAGGCTCCATGTTCATTTTGCATTTTCCCTGCTCTGCCCCTGGAGCCCTTTTATGCAGTATGGCACATAGAAACCAAGATCTGAGAACCGGGTTTGCCCATTGGTACTGCAGTGGCACTGTTTCTTATCTTTCTCAGTGGGTGGAGCCAGGACTTTTATGTACATACACTAACTAAGGCACATGCACGCGTTCACGTGCGCGTGCGCACACACACACCCCCCTATATTTACTTGTATATTTTTGAAATATGTGCATTTGTCTGTACCTCCACACCTACACCTGAAATTCAGCACCCTAGTGTTCATTCTCGGCTCCTCCTTTTTCCTTATTTTATTTATAGGTTCTTCTTCCTAGTGAGAAATCTGTCTGTCTTTATCTATACTGCATTTCTTTATTATTTCCTTTTCCTATGATACAAATAAAGTAGTTTCAACATTTCTAAATCATAATCCTGTTTGAGATAAATTTACCAACTAGAGCACAATGGGGTTTTGTGCAGGTTTTTGTCTTCAGCTTTATAGTGTCTGGTAAAAATATTGTTTTGCCAAGTTACACAGATCAGCTTATTTCTCTCCCATCTTCTTCAGTTTAGTTTTGTGATTCATTGCAATACAGTTAGATTCATTTGTCACAGTCTCTAATCCATCTTTTCCCCCCACAACCTAGTTAATTTTTAAAAATTAACATAACATAAAAATTTATTTTTTGTGTTTATTATTTTGTCAGTTTTGACAAATGCATAGAGTTGTGCAGAGATGAGCAAAGTTTGTATAGAACAGTATGTTCACTCCTAAATCTCCTACACTACCTTTCAATTGACAACTCTTTACACTTAACCTCCAACCCTTGGCAATCACTGATCAGTTTTTCTCCCAGATTTTCATTTCCCAGGGTGTCATATAAATGGAATCATACACT
>RJWJ010023707.1:0-25568 GCA_004363605.1 Indri indri | reverse complement strand
CAAAGTGAAGCACCACAAGAGCAGAAGAACGGGCTCCACTTGTACTCACCATCAAACTGGTTCTAACTGATCAACACTAGGTTGATCACATGGCAGAAATACTCTCTAGGGAATAGGGGGATGGGGGGCAAATCAACAACTAAAGGACATGGGGAGCACTAAGGGGGCGGGGGAGGGAAGGGCACGCCTTAAACCCGCACTTGGGTGAGGCAAAGGCATAAAGTGTAACTGTAGTGTTTGTACCCTCACAATACCCTGGAATAAAATAAAATAAAAAAAAAAAGCTAGAAATGATTAAGGAATGAGCCAGGTATGTCAAAAGCCAAAATAGGCCCAAAGCTAGGACTTTTGTGTCAAACAGCCAAGTTGTGAATGCAAAGGAAAAGTTCTTGCAGGAAATTAAAAGTGCTACTCCATGGAACACAAATGATAAGAAAGCAAAAAAGCCTTATGGTTGATATGGAGAAAATTCTAGTGGTCTGCATAAAAGATCAAACCAGCCACGACATTCCCTTAATCCAAAGCCTAACCCAGAGCAAGGCCCTAACTCTCCACAATTCTATGAAGGGTGAGAGAGGTGAAGAAGCTCCAGAAGTAAATTTGAACCTAGCAGAAATTGGCTCATGAGGTTTAAGGAAAAAAGCCATTTCCATAACATAAAAATGCAAGTTGAAGCAGCAAGTGCTGCTATAGAAGCTCCAGAAAGTTATCCAGAAAATCTACCCGGAATAATTCATGAAGGTAGCTGCACTAAACAACAAAGTTTCAGTATAGATAAAACAGTCTCATTTTAGAAGAAAATGCCATCTAGAACTTTCATAACTAGACAGAAGAAATCAACGCCCGGCTTCAAAGCTTCAAAGGAAAGGCTGACTCTCTTGATAGAGTTAATGCAGCTGGTGACATTTAAGTTGAAGATAATGTGCATTTACCATTACAAAACTCCTAGGGCCCTCAAGAATTATGCTAAATCTACTCTGTCTGTGCTCTATAAATGGAACAACAAAGTCTGGATGACAGCACATCTGTTTACAGTGTGGTTTACTAAATATTTAAGCCCAGTGATGAAGGCTATTGCTCAGAAAAAGAGATTTCTTCCAAAATATTACTGCTTATTGACAATGTACCTAGTCACCCAAAAGTTCTAATGGAGATGTACAAAGAAATTAATGTTGTTTTCATGCCTGCTAACACAACACCCATTCTGCAGCCCGTGGATCAAAGAGTAATTTTCAACTTCCAAGCCTTATAATTTAAGAAATATATTTTGTAAAGACTATAGCAGCTATAGACAGTGATTCCTTTGATGGATCTGGGCAAAGTAAATTAAAACCTTCTAGAAAAGATTCGCCATTCTAGATGCCATTAAGAACATTCGTGAGTCAATGGAGGAGGTCAAACTAGCAACATTAACAAGGGCTTAGAAGTTTATTCCAGCCCTCAGGGATGATTTGGAGGGCTTCAAGACTTTAGCGGTGGAAGTTACTGCAGATGTGCCGGAAATAGTAAGCAAGGTGGAAGGAGAAGTGAGACTGAATTGCTGCAATCTCATGATAAAACTTAAATGAGGAGCTGTTGCTAACGGATGAACAACGAAAGTGGTTTCTTGAGGTGGAATCTTCTCCTGGTGAAGATGCTGTGAACACTGCTGAAATGACAACAAAGGATTTAGAACATTCCACAAACTGTTGATAAAGCAGTGGCAGAGTTTGATAGTATTGACTCCAATTGTGAAAGACATTCCACTGTGGGTAAAATGCTATCAAAAATCACCGCATGCTACAGAGAAATCTTTGTTGAAACAAGGAGTCAATTAGTGCGGTAAACTTCACTGTTGTCTTATTTTAAGAAACTGCCGCAGCTACTCCAACCTTCAGCAACCGCCACCCTTATCAGTCAATAACCATCAACATCAAGGCAAGACCTTTTACCAGCAAAAATATCACTACTTGCTGAAGACTCAGATGACCATTGGCATTTTTAAGATGATTTTTTAAATTAAGGCATGTACATTGTTTTTTAGACATAATGCTATCACACATTTAATGCGCTCTAGTATAGTATAAACATAACTTTTATATGCACTGGGGAATCAAAAAATTCATGTGACTTATGTTATTGCATTGGTCTGGAACCTAACCTGTGATATCTCCAAGGTATGCCTTTAGCTACAAGCTCTAGTAGATGAGTATCTATAGTATGTCATAGTGTATACAGTATATACATGTTCACACTCACACAATAAGCTAGAGTATTTAGAATAATGTGCTAGTAATGTGGAGAAGAAAAATAGATCATAGAACACAGAACAGAAAGCGACAAACATAATGTCTCCTATTTTCTTTCCATTCTAGTTGTATTGATACAACAAAGGAGTAGAGCTAAATAATTCCACTGGATTATAAACTTGGATGCATGACATTTATCTCTCTCAACACCCTGGGCTAAGAATGCCCAGAACAGTGCTTTGCACATAGCAGGCCTCCTAGAGGCATTAAAATTAGTTGGCTGAAAGAAGCTTACAGTATTTCCACCTGTGTCTATTTATTGCTTGGAATCAAGTACCCCAGGTTTCAAAAGCCCAGAAAAAGGCTGGCCCTGGAACCATGAAAAATGCTATTAGATTATTTCATTGTGATGAGGACCTCAAGGCCACTACATGCACTTTCCCCAATACGGTCATTTATATTGATTTTCCAGATTCATTTTTGAGTAATGTTACTTTTTGCTAGCATTTTGTATCTGATTTGCTTTTGTGAAACTATTATGCAATAAATATTTGTTGAATACACATGTGAAAAATGAAACAAACACATATAACTGTTTTTAAAAGACTGAAAAATATACACTTGCATGCTATTTCATGCTTATAGCTAAACATAGAAAAAACTAGAAATAGTTTAACTTATTAAAAATACATGAAGTGAAAAGAAAAGCTCAAACCTTTCAACTACTTCTATGTCAAAGCAGAATCGTTTGTCAATTGAATCTGTCTTTCGTCGGATACAAGATTTTAATTTAAACATTTCTGGTGAGCTAGTAACAAGGCCATTCTGAAACAAGAAGAGTACCACATTATTAGCATGCTGACAAGCTGAATGAAATATATTCGATACGTGATCTACAGGTGCTGCAATTAAAATGTTTAACTTGGAGTATAGTTTATGTACAAAGGTCAACATCATACTTTGTACTTTTTTTATTCCTAACGTTAGCTGCCCAATTATAACATAACAAACCATTGATTAATTCATGGCATATATATATTTTATTTCAAAGAATCCTGTGACATACTTGTCTAGTACCTTCCAACATATTTACTTATAATATTAAATTATACTATAATGCACACTCCCTTAGGACAGCAACATTGGTGCTCTTAATCAAAATTCCCTAGATTGCTAAGAGATTAGTATCATGTGTGTATCTTCGTATTAGAGGCTTTTAAATGTATTAGAGGCAGTATTAAATGATAGCTAGCTCTAAGAGAGCTACCAAAATAATGAAGTTCCAGCATATACATAACACAGTGCTATTGCTATCATACATACCATATGATTGCTTTGCTGGTACCCAACTGCTACTCTGGTACTGTAACTAAAATTCTTTGTACAGGATCCAACATAGGTCAAATTCATAGGAATTTTCTTCTATAACCAAGATGCCAATCTATTTTAATGGGAAAGCTTACCCAATGTCTGGCAAATTCTACCTTCAGTTGCAAATGTCATAGATTTATTAATAGAACTTTGGCTTGGTCTATTTACATTATTAATTATCACATAAGTTGAATTTCTGGTAATATCTATTAAAGAAAGTAGTAAACTAGGTGTGATTGTGGCACTTAACAACTTCCCATGATGGCAGCAATCTAAGGTTCTTTTTCTCTGGTATGTTCTCCTTTATTTTATGTCTTTCAGTTTGAATTATTAGACTCTGATGAATGCCCAAGCACAATAAGTTTCAGCTGATGTATTTGAGTATGTGTCTAAGTTAGGATCAACATTTACCTCTGCCATGATCTATACCACAAATTACCTGGGTGAGGCACTTACTTTCTACAAACCTTATTTCCTAATCTGCTAAAATAGGGCTGAACTAAATCATCTTTAGGATAACTCCCCACTCTAGGATTCTTAGACCATGGCCTAATTACCTAATTCACAAGTTCAATCATTTGCCATACTTATATCTTAAGTCACAAAAAGATTATATACCGCATGCAATAAAGCTCTCTGCATTTTCTCAAATAAAGTACACTGTGTTCTATATTGTTCGCTAGTCATGAGGGACATTCAGTGACCGATTTACTTTTGGGGTAAATGAGCACTGATTGGCTTCTTCTGAGAAACCTTGTTAGCCAGCATTTTGGTAAACAGCACACAGTGCAGGACAGGAAAAGGCATGCGGGGAAGAACGGAGCCTCCCGCAGAGGCCACCTGGGGGGAACATACAGAATCCCTGAGCCTGGTCCAGCCACTGACAGTCTCTTCCTGGGCTGCTAGCCAACCGACAGCACAAATAACTCTCCTGCCAGGGATGTGAGATGACACCACCATAATCTATTGGAGGACCCTAAATTTAACTCAACTGCTCATAAACATTTCATGGCCAAGTTCAAGGAAAACCCTGGCCACTCTTTTTAAGTCATCACAGTGGAAGAACACATGTTGACTTTTTAATTTTTAAAAATGTATACATGTTACTAGAAGAGCAAACACATGCGATTTTTTTGCTTTAATTCCATTACTTAAATAACAAGCTTAGTTCTAAAGGAAAAAAAACAAAAAAACAAAAAACAAAACTAACTCACCATTTTCCCACTGGATTTCATTTCCGAAACACTCATTGTAAATGTTTTACTTCCCTTATCGTATGTACAATAATGTTTAATCCACGTAAAACCAAGTGGTCCTAATGTAAGGAAACAAAAACATTTCAGATTTTGTTAATAAATGATTTGTATCAAAGTTTGCACATTTTCCAATGCTATTATACACAATTGAGTATGTCTACATACCACGCTAGTTTGTGACATTTACTGTGAGTGAGAAGCCAGTATGGAGGGACCATGGAATAGGAAAATGTCTTGGGATCAAACAACTTGGCTTTACTTGCAGCTCTGACACTGACTCTATAAACACGTGAGTTACTTTAGATCTCAACTTAAGCCATCTTATCTGTAAAAGTGGTATACTGGCACTCCATAGAGGTAGGTAGGAACAATGAGAAATAATAGTCTGGGTTATTAAACATGGTCTCCTTACTTCTACCCATATTCTCTATTCTCAAAACTGTCCAACATATCCTGCTAAAAATTTAGCCAAGTCATTTACTCCTTTGTTCAAAACCATCTAGTGGCTTCCCACCTTACTCCAGATAAAACCCAAAATGCCCATTATCCACAAAGCCCCACAGGAATTAGCCCTTTATTCTTTCTCTCATCTCACATCCCACTGTTTTCCACCTTGTACAGCTCCAGCTACATTGGCTGGCCCCTTCCTGGTCCTTGAACACACTGAATGCTTTCCCACCCAAGGCCATTTGCACTTGCTGTTCCCCCAGCCTGGACTGACTACTTTTCCTTCAGATATCTGAATGACTTGCACTGTCACCTTCTTCATGCCTTTTCCTAAATGTCACCTTCACAATACGACCTTTCCTAGGGAGATATCTAACGTCTAAACACCCTCACCTTGATACTACTTTTTTTTCTTTTTAACTAGATAATCATTTTGTTTATGTTACGTTGGACAAAATTACTTGTACCATCATATCCCCTTCCAAATCTAACCTGCTATAGGTTCTTGCTTAAATAGTCCTTACGAAGTATGATGAAATAGAAGTCCTTAAGGTACCTACTTTAACGATTCACTGTAAGCACAAATAATTATTTTGTCAACCTTTTTTGTATATCCTGGATGCTTTTAATGTGCTTTGGAATATTTTAAAATGGTAAATTATCTTGAGGTGTTTAAATATTTACACGACTAATTTTTCTATTTTTAAAAATGAAAGGACTTTTTTAATTAAGGGAAAGTTTAGTACAGTCTTTTTCTGAATACTCTTGGTGCCAAAATTTGTGGATATTGAATACAAAAATAGTTAATAAAAGGTCATTTTATTCCTTAGGAGCAAAAAGTAGCATGTGAAGGTATGAACTAAGACAGTCCATGTAGAAAATGTGTTTGACATTTGCTGCCTACACCCAGAGTTTTATATGTATGTGTGTATGTATAATAGCTTACCTTCTCGTCCTCAGCAAATCAACCTTGAAGCTCTGGTTTCTCCTATCTCACCCTATCTGTGCACAAGAGTACATGTGTGTTTTGCATATTTTCTCTTTCATTTTGACTGGGGGCCAAAAGTTATGCATATTTTATGAAGCACAGAGAGTTGTATAAGAGTTCCTTGCTCTATAATTTCTCCATACAGGAGAGAGAGGGATTTCTCTTTTCCTTCTTGTTCATTACTGATGCACAAAGCTTAGACTTTTAACTCTCTCTCTCTCTCTAGCTTTTTCCTTTTCTGTTTCTTAGAAATTTCTCATATTATTTAACATACACAGTTATAGGATAAAGACTCACCAGGGCCTTTTTATCCTGTTGGTATGCTTCCTGAGACCTCTTGGCTCATGAACAGGCTGTAAAGTAGCTTCTGTCATTGCGGAACGACTATTACAAGCTAAAAAAAAGAGGAAAACCTACCATGCCCTAAATATCCACCATCCCTGACAATGCTACCATTCTCTCTCATTTCCAGAATGTGGACCCTTTCTCCATTATGCCAAATTAATAGAAAATATTCTAGCGATTCACCAAGTCTGTGATTGAGGCAAGCCGGGGTTGGTGGCCCTACTCCAATACTGCCCCATGTCTGAAGTCAGAATTAGTAGACTGAGGTCTACTAGCAACTCTCCACTAACTCAAGGCGTGACATGAACTCACTATTAACTCTCTCTTTCCTGAAACTCTTCACTTGGCCTCTAATCTACCATAAATCTTGTCTTTTCTGCCAGGCTGCTCCTTCTCCATCTCCTTTGCTTATTTCTCTTCATCTCTGGGATCCCTTCTCACTGGAATGAACCAGCTATCAGTCTTTGAAATGCTACTGTCTCTCCATTCACCCTCCTGGTGATTTCTTCCAGACCTTGGCTTTAAAGACCATCTATACCTGGAAGATGGCTCATTCTTCTACCTCCAGCCCTAAACTCTCTCTTAAATACCAGATTCATACATCTACCTCTGCATTTGACATCTACACTTAAATATCTAGATGACATTTCAAGATGGTATTAGGGGTGTATGCATATGCCCAAACTTATCAAGATATATAAATTAAATGTGCAGATTTTCTTTGTATATAAATTATACTTCAATAAATTAAAAAAATTGACAAATGCAAAACAAAAGTCTGATTCCCCACAGTATTTCCCATCTTTATAAATCAAAAATCCATCTTTCTAGTTGTTTAGTGCATGTCTCTTGGAATTCACTTTGACTCTTTTCTTTCTCTTATAGCTCACTTTCAATCCATCAGTAAACCTGACAATTGAACCATAGAGAAAGAGATATTTCAAATATTCCTCACCACATTCACCAAGATTGGTAGAATCAACATAGTTAAAATGTCCATAGTACAGATCTAGAAAAAATAATTCTATGCTTTGGAACCACAAAAGAGCTCAAATAGCCAAAGCAATCTGAAGCCAAAAGAATAAATCTGGAGGCATCATATTACCAGACTTCAAACTGTATCACAAGGCTATAGTAACCAAAACAGCATGGTATTGGCACAAAAATAGAGACACAGACCAGTGGAACAGAACAGAGAACCCAGATATAAAACCATCCATATACAGCCAACCGATCTTTAACAAAACAAACAACAATATCCACTGGGGAAAAGAAGCCCAATTCAATAAATGGTGCTGGGAAAACTGGATAGCCACATGCAGGGAAGGAAAAAAAAAAAAGAATGAAACAGGATCCATGTCTCTCACTACTCACAAAAATTAATTTGAGATGGATAAAAGACTTAAATGTAAGGCATGAAACCATAAAAATTCTAGAAAAAGATATAGGCAAAGAATTTACGAAGAAGACCCCAATGGCAATCACAGCAACAAAAATAAATAAATGGGACCTGATTAAATTAAAAAGTTTCTGCACAGCCAAGGAAATAATCAACAGAGCAAAGAGACAATCTACAGAACGGGAGAAAATATTCACAAGCTGTATAGCCGATAAAGGGCTAATAACCAGAATCTACAAAAAAATTCAAGCAAATCAGCAAGAAAAAAAATCATTAAAAAGTGGGCATAAGACATGAACAGAAGGTTTTCAAAAGAAGATAGACAAATGGCCAATAAACATATGGAAAAAATGCTCAATGTCACTAATCATCAGGGAAATGCAAATTAAAACCACAATGAGATATTACCTTACCCCAATTAGAATGGCTTTTATCAAAAAGTCCAAAAACAATAGATGCTGGAGAGGCTGCAGAGAGAAAGGAACACTTATACACTGTTAGTGGGACTGGAAATTAATACAACTTCTAAGGAAAATAGTATGGAGATTCTTCAAAGAACTAAAAGTAAGTAGGCCTATCATTTGATCCAGCAATCCCACTACCAGGTATTTACCCAGAAGAAAAGAAGCCATTTTATCAAAAAGACACCTGTACTCGAATGTTTGTTGCAGCACAATTCACAATTACAAAGATGTGGAATCAGCCCAAGTGCCCATCAATTCATGAGTGGATTAACAAAATGTGGTATATGCATGCTATGAAATACTACTCAGCCATGAGGAAGGATGAATTAAGGCCTTTTGCAGTAATTTGGATGGAACTGGAGACCATTGTCCTAAGTGAAGTATCACAAAAATGGAAAAATAAACACCACATGGACTCGCTATTAAATTGGAACTAACCAATGAGCACACATGTGCACAGAGGGAAGTAAAACTCAGTGGAAATCAAGCAGGGGGAAGAGGGGATAGGCAAAAACCGACCTAACAGGAACAATGAACACTATCTGGGTGATGGGCACACTTATAACCCCGACTCAAGCATAACAAGAGCGATCCAGGTAACCAAAAACATTTGTACCCTTGTAATATTTTGAAATAATAAAAAAAAAAAGAAAAAGAAATTTCAAAGTATTTAATAATTGGAATCCAATTAAAGGCAATAAAGAGGGAGTGACAAGAGAAGAGAGGGACCACAGCTCATTAGTTTAGCAAACATTAAAGGTGCAACTGTTTTTTGTCGAGTACTGTTCCGGGCACCAGGGATGTCGCCTAAGTAAAATAGCAATCCCTGCTCCAGGGAGCATGCACTCCAGGGGTTTAAGAAGTGCTAATGCCCCCTCAGAATGCATGGTGCATTTTAAAAGAAAATGGTCAAGGAAGACCTCATTGAGAAGGTGAACTTTGCACAAAGGCCTGAAAGCAATACAAGAGCAAGCCAGGTGAACGTCCAGCAGAAAAGCATTCCAGGCGGAGGGTGCAGCAACAGCAAGGACCTCAGGAAAGCCTGTCCCTGGCATTTTTTTTTTTTTAAATTTCAGAATATTATGAGGGCTTCGAAGTTTGGTTACATAAATTGCTTTTGTACTGTTTGAGTCAAAGTTATAAGTGGGCCCATCCCCCAGATAGTGTGCATTGTACCCAGTAAGTGTGAATTTACTCATCCCCTCTCCCCACTCCACTTGCTTGATTTCTGACGAATGTTATTTCCATATGTGCATGTAAGTGTTGATCAATTAGCTCCAATTTCGTGGTGAGTACATGTTGTGCTTGTTTTTCCATTCTTGTGACACTTCACTTAGAAGAATGGTCTCCAGTTCCATCCAGGTTAATACAAGAAGTATTAGTTCACCTTTTTTTTTTTTTTTTGGTATGGCTGAATAGTACTCCATGGTGGACATATACCACATTTTATTAATCCACTCATGTATTGATGAGCACTTGGGTTGTTTCCACATCTTTGCAATTGTGAATTGTGTTGCTATAAACATTCAGGTGCAGATGTCTTTTTTATAGAATGTCTTTTTTCCCTTTGGATAAATACCCAGTAGTGGGATTGCTAGAACAAATGGTAGTTCTACTTTCAGTTCTTTGAGGTGTCTCCATACTACTTTCCAGGGTCCCTGGCACTTTCAAGGAACAATGAAACCAATGGGGCTGCAGAAGAGAAAACCAGAGGGAAAGAGTTCCAGGAGATGCACTCAGAGGGCTAGTGGCAGGAAGGTTTTGTGTAGGGCCCTGTAAGTCATTGAAAAGCTTTGGGTTTTACTTGAAATGAGCTGCAGATATGTGGGGGGCTTTGCTCAGAGGAGCGACATGGTGTGTTATGTCTCACAGGATTACACCTGTTAAGAACAGATACAGGGGAATGAGGGCAGAAGCACACAGACCAGCTGGTGAGCTACCGCAATGATGCAGGCAAGTGATAATAGTGGTTTGGACAAGGTCACCTTGATACTTCTTATCACTTTGTTGCTTTCATTTCTTTTTAGCAGTTACCACTGTCTAAAATATGATATCTTTTACTAATTTATCCTATTTATCGTGTGTCTACCCCATGAGACCCTAAGTATTTATGAGAGCAGAAACGTGATGTTCGGTTGACTAGAACAGATGTTCTTAATCTTTAGAACAGAGCCAGACATATAGTTGTTGCTCAATAAATATTTGACAAATTAATGAAGGGATGGATCACTTATCTTGCTCTAAGACTTTATTGACCTTAGAGTTACTTCCTCTTACCACTAATCTGAAAAAAAGAAATTCAAATTATTCTTTAAAGTGAGAGTAATTTCCACTATTTATATTAAAAGAAACTTGTATATGTGTCATGTTCGCTTTCTTTTCCCCTATAAATACTGTGCAATCCTTTCCCACAATGCACCAAGTTATCGTCAGTATTCTCCTTAGAGAATCGGATGCCACTGCCTCACCAGGGAGTAGAATGCATCATTAGTTCAATGAGTCCATGACAGAGGTGGAAGACCTTCAGTTTTCCCACAGGGAAGCCAAGTATCCTGCACCCAAGTGTCATAGTGGATTAAAAATGGAGTCTGTTTTCTATGCGGCTTCTCCATCCAGGGACCCATCCTTCCTGCCTAACACCTGGATTTTCCAGGGACCCATCCCACCTAACACCTAGATATTTCTAGCAACAACTATGCACATGTTATTGCTGGCTTTATTTCAGAACTGTATATCTAAAAGCAAGAAATTGAAATATAAAAAGTACCTCTTGAGAAAAGTGTTTCATGAGCCATTTAAATTTTTTTTCTTTAATAATAGTGCCCTTGGTGTCAAGTTTAACACTTGAGCCACTCCAGATTTTAAAGTTATGGGGTGCAGCCATATCCTTTGTAATCACAAAGGATTATTTCAATTAACTTCAATTCCATTTGAGGACCATTTCACACTATAATACTTAACAATACTTGTTGATAATTCTGTTACATGTGATGTGAAATACTTAAAAGGCTTAGAGCTGATTAGCGGAAAGTGGCTGGATAGAAATTCTCATATGTAGTGACTTTACTATTTAGATAGCGACTTATGAAGCAATATTAGCTATAATTTTAAAATAACATTTTTGCAATGCTCCAATGACATTTTAAACGGAAGATGTTTTTTTTCCTGCTTCCATCTTAAGTTCAGAATGTCTTACATTTAATCTTCCAGTTTGCTGCATACTCATGCTGCTTTCTTTAAAGTTGACTGGCTCGAAGCCAGGGTGGATGTTCTTAGACGAGCAATTCTAAAGTCCTAAAAAGTGTCTGGGAAAATAAAAATTTATTACAGCTCTAAAGCTGCAAAATAAAAGAAGTTTAATTATCTTACTAAGTAATCATCTAAGGTTTCTGAGATGAATATTTGCAGAGTGGGAGAGGAATTAAGATTCACTGAATACCTACTAAGTGCCAATGTCTTATCTAAGAACCTTTTAAATCAGACATTATAAAGAGCATTTTACATATAAGAAAACTGAGCCCACGAGCTGCAGATGGTGATACTTTCTTCAATAGGGCATGTGATTGGAATTGTTCTTTTCAAAGGGATGATCTTCTGGAGTTGTTTTAAGAATTAAATGAGATAAATGTAAATTGCACAGAATAGTAAGGGCTCACGGTAAAAATAATAATAGTATTATTATTTTTAATACCACTACAACTGATAGTAGAGACATTTTACATACAATGTCTCTAATTCTTGCAACAACATTCTGCCATAGGTATAAATATCCCTCTTTTATAAATGAAAAGAATGAGCTCAAGAAACTGTTTGCAAAAGTCACACTGTTAACAGGTGACAGACACAGAATTCCAACACAGCTGTGTCTGACTCTGGAACCCTTGCTCTTCCTGGTTACAATGAAGTCTATTAGTGTAATTTAATGCACGCCTACAGGTAGATAACATAAAACCCACGACCCAGGTAAAGTGGAGCTCTGTGTCCAAACAGCAGTGATCTGCCCCTACCCCAGCATGTCCATCTCCATTTATCACTCACTTTACAGCTCTGATATTTACTATTGATCACTGGCTGCTAATCATATAAGTTTGTCTTATGTCATCGACTACAAAATAAAAACCCTGAAGCCAAATTTTTTATCTCGTTTTCTGTCCCCATAGAACTTATTCATCCAGTGATAGCAAGTGCACAATCAATACATCCTGGTGAATTGGTTAGATTTTCTTACTGTAAATGCTTTTGAAGATTCCAAGTTGGAAGGGGCTTTGAGTATTTGCCCCTCATAGAAAAATAATTCCAAAAGCACATAAAGCCATTCATGTTTCTTTTTCCTAGGCAAAAGGAAGAGGAGAAGATGGTGAGTGAGGAAAGACAGGAGGAAAGGATTATAATGGGGCAAGAGAGAACTTTTGAAGGTGATAAATATGTTCATTATGCTGATGGTTTCACAGTCGCATGCAATGGCAAAGCTTACTGAATTGTCTGTCTTAAATAGGTGCAATTTATTAAATGCCAATTATATCTCAATAGAGCTGTGACAATAATGCAGGCAGATACAGAGAAAATCAAGATGGAAAATGTCTTAGAGAAGGAAGAAAACATCAAAAGAGGGTGTTAATAAAAAGAGGGAGACCCCAATGGTGAGAACCTCCAATGTCAGGTTCTGCTAAGTGGCCGTCACAGCTGCGGCATAACCAAATAAGCATTTTAGAAGGATCTGCTGGAAGCTCTGCACAGGGTGGATCAGAGGATGATCTAGCCTGCCACAGCAAGGGTCTGGGCTGGGTTAAGGCAGTGGAGATGGGAGAGAAGATAAGGAGTCAAAGGATTTCAAGGAGTCAGAATAGACAGATTTGGCCCCAGACAACACAGAGACAATGGAGCTAAGGATGGCCTTGACTTGTGTAGCCTAGAAGAGTGGGTGGTATCATTAAGAGAGATAAAAAAAAAATCTCAGTGGAAAGGTCAGTATCATAAAGGGCTTTATGATCATTTAAGAATGACCCAGAGGAGAAGACAGGTCTCTTACAGTAAAAGATACCAACAGTAGGCAAGTACATAAAACACTTTGCTAAGTTCACCCATGTAACTCTCAAGTTATTAAATGGCCTATACTTATAAACCATTTGAAACAAAAGTCGAATGGCTTGAGAATAGATAAGCAAACCACAGTACCATCCAAGGGATGAGAATCACTACCAAGTAGTGACTGAACATGATAGATTTGAAGATTATGTACAAAATATTTTTGCTAGGTAATCTAAAGCTTTTCTGTTTAGAATAAAATATTACATACCCACGAGGATTTCAGTAACTGCATAACACCTAGAAAGAACTCAAAATATCATCAGATCACAATGAATAAAAAATTCTTTTGGCAATAAATGGTGCTGGAAAAAATGGATAGCCATATGCAGAAGAATAAAGAATTAGAGCCCTAACTCTCCCCATATACACAAATCAGATCAAAATGGATTAAAGACTTAAATCTAAGATGTGAAACTATGAAACTACTAGATAAAACATTGAGGAAACAACTCCAGGACATTGGCTGGGGCAAGGATTTTTTGAGTAAGACCTCAAAAATACAGGCAACCAAAGCAAAAGCAGACAAATGGGATTTCATCAAGCTAAAAACCTTCTGCACAGCAAAGGAAACAATCCATAAAGTGAAGAGACAACCCATACAATGGGAAAATATATTTACAAAGTACCCATTTGACAAGGTTTTAATAACCAGAATATATAAGGAGACCAAACAACTCAATAGAAAAACATAATCTGATTTTAAAATGGGCAAAAAGTCTGATTACACATTTCTCGAAAGAAGACACACAAATGGCCAACAGGCACATGAAAAAAATGCTCAACATCACTGATCATCAAAGAAATGCAAACCAAAACTACAATGAGATAACATCTCACGCCAGTTAAAATGGCTTTTATCAAAAAGACAGGCAATAACAAATGGTGGTGAGGCTGTAGAGAAAGGGGAACCCTTGCACGCTGTTGGTAGGAATGTAAGTTAGTACAGTTACTATAGAGAACAATATAGAGGTTCCTCGAAAAACTAAAAATAGAACTACCATATGACCCAGCAATCTCACTATTGGGTATACATCCAAAAGAAAGGAAATCAGTATATCGAAGAAACACCTGCACTCCCCACATTTACTGCAACATCATTCACCACAGCCAAGATTTGGAACCAACCTAATTGTTCAGCAATGGATGAATGGATAAATAAAATGTGGTACACATACACAATGGAATATGATTCAGCATTAAAAAAATGAAATCCTGTCATTTACAAAAACATGGACAGAACTAAAGGGCATTTATGTTAAGTGAAATAAGCCAGGTACAGAAAGACAAATATCACATGTTCTCACTCATATGTGTGAGCTAAAAAAAAAACTGAACTCATGGAAATCGAGAGTAGAAAGACAGCTACCACAGGCTAGGAAGGGTGGTGGGGAGGGGAGTATACAGAAGGGACAGTTAATGGTTACAAAAATAGCTAGACAGAAGGAATAAGATCTAGTGTTTGGTAGCACAATAGGGCAACTAAAATTAACAATAATTTGTTGTATATTTCAAAATAACTAGAACTGGAATGTTCCTAACACAAAACCTGATAAATGCTTGAGGTGATGGACCCCCAATTACCCAAATTTGATCACATATCATATGCTTGTATCAAAACATCACATGTGCCCCACAAATACGTACAACCATTATGTATTTATAATGACTAAAAATTTATAAAAGAAAAAGAAAAGAAAAAATCTATAGGTGTGAGGATGGCACCTCCTCTACCACCTGTATGTTTACTGCCCTCGTTGTCAACAAATTCTTCCATTTGGCCAAATCCTGTATTAATACAAAACGTGAGCTCCTCTCTGGCACCAAGGCTCTCAAATCTGAAAGAGTTACTTGAAATAAATATTCAAAGATTTCCTTAGAGTCCTAAGTCAAATCTATAAATGAACCGATGAACTGGTAATTTTTCATGAACTGGGAGGTGAAAGCTATTTACTATACTCTAATTATTCAATAGCTAGGCAGGTCATTAGATTCATCATTTTAAGAACTGAAAACAACAGACTGGCCAAGGTAGATAGTTATGGGAGAGAAAATTCTGGAACCCAGATTGCCTGAGCCAGCATCCCTCTACCAGCAAGTCCATGTAGTAATAAATGTTTGGTGAGCCTGTCACATCAAATCAAATTTGCTTATGTACTGCTATCCAAAAATGAGGATCACCTGCATATAAAATGTGCCAGCATTTTAGTAACCATGTTGCATGTACAGTATATCGAAAGCCTTTCACATTGGTCCATGATGGACTGGAAATAAAAACAATTGTTCCTTCACCACAAACCATAGAAGGATGGTGTTTTAGAGCATATCTGGTTTGAAACAGAGTTCATTTAGTCAACACAGTCAAACTGGTTCCACTTAATGACAAGTAACATGCAGAAAAAAATGCTGGGTATACTAGTTTGAATGGCTTTTTATTAACTTTTGTGAGAAAAACTTTCTTAGTGTGAGGCAATTATAATAGTCCTCTATTGGGTCTGGTACTTATTTCTTAACCTCAGGAAGTAAAGAGTGTCAATTTGACATTATATAATTGCCAATTTTACTCCCAAAAACTGACAAAGCACAGAAATAAATGAAATAATGTGGCTGGGGGAAAAAACTATTGTCATAGTCACCAGGATGATTCCCCTCCTGATGAAGGCTTTGATTTTCAATTTTACATGAAACTTTAAATTGAGATTAGGTGTAACAATTAAATTCTAAAACTGAATTCCTCTTACTGTATCCTCAGTGAAGACTGTAAGTTCCAAGTCCAACAATACACCAACTTAGATATCCTGATGGCAAAATGTGGAAAAACATCCCCATTTCAGTGGTGATAGTGGGAGAGCTCACTGAATATGATAAAGCTTTAGGGAATTTCAGTCTTCCTACTTGAAGGAAATAATACTAACCAAGTCACACCTCATGGAAACAGAATGTTAAATCATGAGAGACATGAAGTTATGTCTCCGTGACTCACGTTTCTCCTGGACGTAAAGATAGCCTTCCATCGTCCACTGGCTGGGGGGTCTGTAGTCTTGGTTGGCAGACTTCATCCTTTGCATCAACCGCTCCACCTCTTGTCGAGTGCTTTCAAAATTATTCCTTGTCTTAAGTAAATAAAAACAGCAATTTCATTCAGTGTTTCCTACCAGATTTGAAGAACCTCCAGACTAAAGTTTCACAAGTTCAAATGGTACAAAAGAGAACCTTGATTCTTTCAGCACTATTCACCACACCATGACCCTGTGATGTTGAGTCCTGTGGTCTGATTTTGAATTGCTTTAGTGAACACTTCTCTGAATGACCTTCTGCATGTTTCTCTTAGAATCTGTGTGTGTGTGTGTGTGTGTGTGTGCGCGCGCGTGCGTGTGTGCACGCATGACTTTCTTCCTATTTTCACACTTCAATGTTATTATTGGGGGTAAACTATGTCAATTAAAAATATGGGCTGGGCGTGGTGACTCACACCTGTAATCCTAGCACTCTGGGAGGCTGAAGCAGGAGGATCACTTGAGGTCAGGAGTTTGAGGCCAGCCTGAGCAAGAGTGAGACCTCATCTCCACAAAAAAACAGAAAAATTAGCTGGACGTGGTGGTGCACGCCTGTAGTCCCAGCTACTCGGGAGACTGACGTAGGAGAATTGCTTGAGCCCATGAGTTTGAGGTTGCAATGAGCTATGATGATGCCACTACACAGGCAACAGAGTGAGACCTTACCTCAAAAAAAAAAAAAAAAAAAAAAAACTAAAGTAAGGTACATTAAATAGAATTTGAATTTCCTAATACCTAAGGTGCAAAGCTGATACATAGGGACTTAATTTCTTTTGAGGGAAAAAAAATAAGTTCACATATTTTTGATATATGTGGCACTGAACAAATCAAGAAAACAGTTCACCACCATTGTACCAAAGGCTTTTTTGAAGAAACATCACGTAGCTTGGTTTACTAACACAGATATTAAGAGGTCAGTGTATAAATTAACTCGTAAAAATCCATAGGTTTCCAAATTCTAACTTCTTCTGTTACAAGAAATAGTTTACCCACCTTACATCATATTTACTTAAGTTAAGCTATTGAAAGAATCAGGCTTTTCTCTCTGAATATCGCTTTTGCATTCAGGCCACATTACCTTAACAATACATTTTTGTAAACATAATAATCATCACCACCTAAGATCTTATGCCTCATAATAAAAGAACTGAATCTCAAAGTAGGTTAGGAATATTTTGTCACTTTTGCTATTTATCTCTGTCAAACATAAGGATCTGAAATTTTTCTAATTCCTTACCCCTCTCCTGTTTCCGTATCCCAGGAATCTTAATGTAATTGTACGTAATACAGAAATAAATCATAAAAATATTTTGGATTTTGTAATTTTAATATTTACTGAAAAAGCCTCAATGAATTCTATATTAAAAACAATGGGATAAATCAAAAGTGAAATCGATTCTGCTAAACAATCTAAGTTAAAATAAAAGCTAAACCTCAAAACACAAGTAGAATAAATCTCATATTTCGTATGGAACACTCCAGCTCCATAGTTTTATATACTGGATATTTCCACAATGGCAAGAATTAGATAAGCAGAGAAACACAAGCTTTTTGTAGAAAATTAAGTGAAGGTTTTCCAAATTATTTTGGCTATAGAGTTGTAGACAGTCAAGATTTCAATTATAGAGAAACCTCATTATTTGTCAGGTTTGATAATGCAGAATGAGCTGGCTAAAGTATCATATATGTGTTTGTGTATATACATAAATATGTATGTTGCTCAGCATTTGAAAATCAGAATTTGTATAACTATGCAATCAGAAATTAAAAGGATTAGACACCTTTACAAAATAAATCCTGATACTAATAGAGAGGCTGTTTGGAAATAATTCTCACTTATGCTTTATAACAGTTATAAAGCCACATTCAAACCCATTATTTGAAAATACTATACATCACATATTTTACATATAATTTCAGAGAAAGATACGACATTTAGGTGTTAAAGTATATTCCCTTCATTTCACAAATATAGAAATGCTACCCTCTCAAAAACTAAGACTTGTCTAAGATCCCACCAATATTTTATTTTCCAGCTTTATTAAGGTATAATTAACAAATATAAATTGTATATATTTACGATCTACAATGTGATATTTTGATATATGTATACATTGTGGAATGATTTACCACAGTCAAGTTAATTGACATATCAATCATCACATATAGTCACCATTTGTGTGTTGGGAGGGGTGGTGAGAATATTTAAGATCTATACTCTTGAGGCAGGAGGATTGCTTGAGGCCAGGAGTCTGAGACCAGAATGGGCAACACAGACAGAACCTGCTGCTAAAAAAAATTAGCTGGGCTTGGTGGCACATACCTGTAGTTCTAGCTACTCAGGAGGCTGAGGCAGGAGGATCGCTTGAGCCCAGGAGATTGAGGATGTAGTGAGCTATGATTGTGCCACTGCATTCTAGCCTGGGCAACAGAGTGAGACCTTGCCTCAGGAAAAAAAAAAAAAAAACAAAAAACTACACTTTTAACAAATTTCATGTACATAATACAGTATCATTAACTACAGTCACCACACTGTATTTTACTTCTCCAGAACTTATTCATGCTCTATCACCTAGTAAATTAATGAGAGCATTGGATGAAGGCAAAAGTTTCCAAACTTCCAGGTGTCAGCACCTAGGTGATATTTGCTTTTATAAAATTTGCTTGTATAAATTTTTCTAACATGAGATTAGTGGTTTTTTGTTGTTGTTGTTGTTTGGGTTTTTTGGTGTACTTTCAATTAGCAGCTAGGAAACAATTTTTTTAATACATTTATAAAGTGGCTTTTCTAAATTATTGAGGTTTTACTATAAGTAGAGATGTTTTTGAAAGATTCCAAGGTTGGACTTGGCTATAACTTAGTTGCCCTGTGATCATCAGATGTGCTAAGGAGAGGCAGTAAGAACAGGAGTACTCTTACATTCTGCAAGTTGAACTGCAGCTGTTGCTTATATGGTGCAAATTCCTGGGCAAGTTCATATCCCTCGTGGTAAAAAGTAAACAAACCCTGAAGGAATGACAAAAGCTGCAAAGAGATAAAAAAAGAAACCATGAAAACTTGTTTTAAAAAAAGATGATAATCAAATGTAAAATACTGGGGAAATTATATTTCATTCTAATTCCTCGAGCTAATACATTTTGAATCCCTTTGTTTGGCAAGGCAGGCAATAGATTTATGGATGTAAAACGAACCACAAAAGTACTTTTATTTCCTTTTTCTTAGACAGTGATCTAATTTTTGAGCCTGATCATGAAAAGTGTTCATGTTCACTTCTCACCTATTCACATGCATTGAGGAAACATCTAGAAGAGACAACTGAGGGGGATGAAGACCAAAGTGGCATAGGTCCTACCCTGGAAGAGCTTCTGGTCAAAACAGGGAGATAAAACATGTGCAGATAGAAGGAAGACTAAACCAGTAAAACACAGATAAGATGTACTCAAGGGAAGGAATAAGAATTTGGCCAGATGAAATTGAGAAAAAGTATCACAAGGTGGCAGTACTGATTTGGATAAGGAATAGACAGCACGTTAGCGAGGTGTGGGAAGAACTCAAAACAGAGGAAAGAGTTGAGCAAAAACACGGAACTAGATAACACAGGCATTTCATTTCAGAGTTAGAGTAAAATTTTCCTTAGAAAACTACAATTTCTGTGTCCCTAGCCTTTTAATCCCCAATTCATATGTGCTTATTTATGTTTTTATCCATAAACTAAGACCGGCTCTCCATGGAATGACAGGGCGCAGTTGTTTTTTTACATAATAAATTATATTGTAAAAAACTTGATTTAAGTATTTTCATTTGATTCACAGAGATTTTATTCCACAGCCTTATCCCTTCAACTCAATCTCTCCCACAACCTCTTTCTGCAATAACGTTAGAAAATATTTTTGAAAGATAGCTCAAAGTATGTCATTAACTTATTATTTTAAATTTAAAAAGATACACGATTTAAAATTATTTTCCCATGAGAATAACATTCTGCCACTTCCTCTGTCTGGGGAGGCGGGAAGACTAGGCTAAGCATCAACTGGTATGTGTCTTACGATTTCCAACAGATAAACACTGGTTCTGCCTGAAAACAATGACCTACTGCTTTTCTTCCTATAAACAAGTCAACTTCATACGATGTTCATTTCAGAAAGCATATATATACAAATCATTTTTGTTAAGTTGTTAAAGTTTAAGGACTTTTATTCTCTTGATCAACAGTTCCTGATATTTTGCCAAAAGGTATTGTTTGCATTTTAGAATTATAGTCAGCTTTACATCAACTGATAATAATTATTATCAAAACTAAATATTCAATAGCCTGTCTTAAAATCATGCTATACTTTTCAAATTATCCAACAAAATATATAGTCTGCATATACTGAGACCTAAGTAAACCAAACTGCAGCTTAAATTGGATTAAAAATACTTTTATTGAGGGTTTGGATATGTAGACAGAGCTTTTCAGAGAGAAAATAAAATATTTTTGAAATATATAGGTAACATTAGTGTTCTGAACATCCAAATAACAGTTTATAAAGTTGTTAAAGAAGTGTTATTTCATATTTTACCATCTATAATTAGCCTACAATTAAACCATCTCATTATGAACTGAATGCCACACAAAGCAGATGCTATTTTAAAATCGGCATACGTACAAAAATTAAACTTGTAAAGAAGATATTTTAAGAATATCTGTGATAAAGCTTTCTACAAAACACCTAATCTCCTGAGATCCATCTTTTCTAATATTCTGAGTGCTCAGAACCTGGGAAAAAGACAAAATACATTGATATTTCAGAAATATGAACTTGACCACTCAGAATCATACCTAGAATGTTGCTAAAAAAATTCTAACAAATGGTGAATTATAATCTTTAGGTCCCAGAGGTTTATGATAATTTGAATTGCTTTATCATGGCTTGATGCCCCAGTCCTAAAGTTATGTAACAGGTCGAGCATCTCTAATCTGAAAATCTAAAATCCAAAATGCTCCAAAATCCAAAACTTTTGGAGCACCCGATATGATATCAAAAGTGGTAAATTCCACACCTGAGACCTTTGCTTTCTCACAGTTCAATGTACACAAACTTTGTCTCATGTATAAAATTATTAAAAATATTGTATAAAACTACCTTCGGGCTATGTATATAAGGTATATACGAAACAGAAATGAATTTCATGTTTATCCTGTATCCCCGTCCCCAAGATATCTCTTTATATATATGCAAATATTCCACAAACTGAAAAAATTCAAAATCCAAAACACTTCTGGTTTCAAGCATTTCAGATACAGGATACTTAGGCCCTCACACAAAGGGCCTCTTAATGCTTAAAGATTCACTGAACCCCTTGTGGGTCCCCTAACTAAAAATCTCTCATGGAAGTATTTTGATGTGGATTTGGGTAAGCCAACATTTTCCACTGAGCTGTGCTTTTAGATTCTTAATTATGTTTAAAAAGTAAGATTCTGGCACCTCCTTTTATTCAGGTTACTCTGTATTCTCGGCATTTCATTTGCAGCCAACTTTAGTCAAGATGAAAATAAATCCACTGGTGGCCTCTAGCACAATTCAGATTCACTTAGTAGCAGACAGATATGTTTTAATCACATAACACATGCTGAGCACCCACTAGGAAATGTACAATTCTATGGAAGGTACATTAAAAAAAAAAACAAAAAAACAAACAAAAAAAAAACACCACCCACCTTTTCCTTTTGTTCTACATCTTTGGAAACAGCTTTTGGGAAAGTTTATTAAAGAGAGCAATATGAAATAACTGCCTCTAGGTGGCAGCAAGGTTAAACTTTTTTAGGTTTGAATAGGTGCTAGTTCATTTTATCCTCCACCAAATTCCAAGATGATAAACCAAGGGAACTTAGTAGGACAGCCCGAAAATATTTAAGAATTGCATTTCCCACATGACATTTTCTTCGGTCTATCCGCCTAAATGGCTGCGATGTTGCAGAAAAGGCTATGATCTCAGCTTATCTTAAAGAATATTTGACCTTTAAAATAATAACAGTAACTAACTACAAACTACTAACTAGACAGTCTAGATTTTAATACTAAGAAAGTTCCTTTTATCATCATGAAAATCTCATATAACACTTTATTATTCCCAAAGGTTTTAGAACCAAATTATTTGTCACTCTAATAATCTGACCAAATGTAAAAATTGATACTGCATTTACAGATAATGTTTTTAAAAAACCCATTACAAGTCAGCAAAAGAACAAATATTCATAATTTCCCAGCCCATTAATCACCAGATAATTATCTACATTCAGTATGGATGTGACACTTCTAAAAGTTTCAAGCCTGAAGTTACCAGTGATAATGTGATTGGCGAAGAAAAGCAAGAGCTACAAAAAAGGTTGGGGCTGGCATGGCAGTGAAAGGGAGAGCCTTAAATAGTAGATGCAGTATTTCCAGATAACTGCTGCTCAAACTGAGAACCGAGATGTAAATACTCTTATAAAGATGTGATCTTACATGTCTGACCTCTTTTCTTACTGATAATAACCAATTATTACAATTAATAATTTTCTTTAGGCTACTAAAATTCCCAAAGTGGTAGAGATGTGCCACCTGCCCAGAACAACTTTGCCAATCAAGCTCAGAATTTGTTCTGGACTTTGTCAGAGACCTCACAATCAATTTCTACAGAGTCCTTCTACCACCCTTACCAACAAAGAAAGGCTGGTTGCCAAATATAACTCAGTACATCTCTGACCACTAAAAAACTAAGCATAAATCCTTATTGCCTAAGAAATTAATTGCCCACTGATTAAAATACTAATACTCCCATTCCACAGTTAACATCTCATTTAATGATGAAAGACTGACTGCATTTCTTTACCCCTTCCCCAGCCTGAGGTCCCCCAGATCCGGAACAAGACAAGGATGACCATTCCTGACACTTCTATTCAATATTGTACTTGTGTGCTGCAGTCAGAGCAGGTAGGCAAGAAAAAGAAATAAAAGTCATCAAGATAGGAAAAAAAAGTAAAATTATGTCTATTTGGAAACATCATGATCTTGTATATATAAAATCCTAAGGAATCCAGGACAAAACTACTAGAACTAATAAACAAGCTCAGCCAGAATACAGATACAAAGATCAATATATAAAAATCAGTTGTATTTCTATACGCTTGCAATGAAAAATCTGAAAATAAAATTAAGAAAATAATTCCATTTGCAATAATTTCAAAAGGAATGAAATACTTAGGAAAATTAATTTAACAAAAAAAGTATAAAACTTATACTCTGAAAACTGTAAAACACTGTATAAAGAAATTAAACAGGATCCAAATAAATAAATATCTCATGTTCATGGATTGGAGAAATCAATATTGTTAAGATGGTGATATTTCCCAAACTGATGTACATATCCAACACAATCTCTATCAGAATCCCAGCTTACTTCTTTGTAGTAATTGACAAGCTAATTCTAAAATTCCTATGGAATTGCAAGGGACCCCACCCAGCCAAAAAACTTGGAAAAAAAAAAAAAGTAGGAAGACTCACTTCTTGATCCCAAAACTTAATACAAGGCAATAATAATCAACACAATGTGATATTAGCACAAAGACAGACATATTCAGCACATATTCAGTGGAACAGAACTGAAAGTCTACAAATATACACACACATACTACTGTCAACTGATTTTCAACAAGAGTGGCAAGACCATATGAATAAAGAAGAATCTTTCTGACAAATTTTTCTGGGACAACTGAATAGCCACATCCGTCGTGAGCCCCTACCTCATAGCACAAACAAAAATTAACTCAAAATGGATCGAAGACCTAGATTTAAGATTTAAACTAGGAAACACTTGGAAAAAAAAAACACGAGAATAAATCTTTATGACCTTGTATTTGGCAACCGAATCGAATCTTAGACACGACACCAAAAACATAAACAACAAAATATACGAAGTTGACTTCAATGTACTCTGTCAAGAAAACTGAAAGAAAACCCACAGCATGGGAGAAAACATTTGCAAATCACTTATCTGATAAGTCGCATATATATATATATATATATATATATATATGTTATAAGATATTTATAAGCTATATATATATATAAGTTATAAGAGATATATATATCTCTTATAACTCAATAATAAAAACTCAAATAACCCACTTTAAAAATAGGCAAAGAATCTAAATAGATGTTTCCCCAAAGAAGACATATAAATGGTCAACAAGCACTTGAAAAGATCCTTGACTTACTAGTCATCAGGGAAATATAAATCAAAATCACAGCTAAATATAGCTCCACACTCTCTATGGTGGCTGGAGTCAAAAAGTGAGATGATAGAAAGTGTTGGTGGAGACGGGGAGAAATTATACTCCTCAAACACTAGTGGCGGGAATGTAAAATGGTGCGGTTACCTTGGAAAACACTATGGCAGTCCCTTGAATGGTTAAACATATAGTTATCAATGATAGTAATATCATTGTAATATCAATGAAAAATCTGAAAATATTTTTTGATTTATAGTAATATCAATATTCCACCTCAAGAGAGATGAAAACACACATCTATACAAAAACTTGTACATGAATGTTTATAACATTATTTATAACAGTGAAAAGGTACTGATTAACTGATAATTGGACAAAATGAGGTCTAACCATACAACAAAGTCTTATTTGGCCCTAAAGAGAAATGAAGTACTGACACATGCTTAAACATGAATGAACCTTGAAAACATTAAAGACCATGTATTATGTAATTCCATTTATATGGAATATCCAGAATAGGGAAGTCTATATAGACCTGGAGAGTAGATTAGTGGCTGTTCAGGGTTAGGGGTTATGGGCTATCAAGGGACTGATAGCTAAAGGGTATGATGTTTATTTTTTGAGGCAATAAAAACACTCCAAAATTTACTGTGGTAATTGTATATATATGTAAA